>CAUYRT010012962.1:0-25348 GCA_963574885.1 Lepilemur ruficaudatus | reverse complement strand
ATCTAAAAATATATATAGAAAAAATTAGTTGGGCATGGTGGCACATGCCTGTAGTCCCAGCTACTTGGGAGGCTGAGGCAGAAGGATCGCTTGAGCCCAGGAGTTTGAGGTTGCTGTGAGCTAGGCTGACACCACGGCACTATAGCCAGGGGGCAACAGAGTGAGACTCTGTCTCTAAAAAAAACAAAAACAAAAACAAAAAAAAAAGAGAGAGAGAGAGAATGGACAAAGGAGAACCAAACAGCAGCGGGAGTGTAGCCAAGTGCAGAAACTCAGGGCAGGACAGACCTGGAGCCAGCACTGGGGGGCTCTGAGCCCTGGCCAGGCCTCAGTTTCCTCATCTGTGAAAAGGAGCCAAGCACTGCCTCCACTCATGGAGGTCACCAAAAGTGCATGAGATAATGATTGCAATGCGTTTGTTGTGCTGACAACTGATAAGAGTTCACATGAGCTAGTATTTTAAATGATTCAAAAAGGACACTTAAATGTGAAGCAGGAATCTTCTCCCTTCTCCCTCCCCCACCTCCGTGCACCTCCCATCCTGTTTTTCCTAATGGCCATTTTTGTGTTTCCTCTTATAACCATGGCCTTCTACTGAGAGAACCAATATTCGGGGGTTCATCCATAATCGTAACTGTTCAACATAATTTTAGTAGTACCCTTCATGAATTTTAATACTTTTCAGAAGAGGATATAAGTAATTGCTAATTTAGAGTCTAAATTTTATGTTTTTAAAGCATGTACTTAAAAATACTTCTGTAGCATATATATAGCTAATGAAGACTAGATCTAAACAGTGTTATTATAGATTTGTAAGCAACTTTTAAAAAATCATAAATACAAAGGACCATGACATCCTTTAATGTAAGTATCTGTCTTTTTATTTAGTGCTTTTATTTTATATCTATTTGATATTTAGAAGAAGTTAAAAGATTAGGTAAGTGAGGCAAGCAGGGCATTTTAGTATTGGCCTCTTATAATTGGCTATAAAACAATGTTTTTCCTGCTGTGACTTATAAATATAGTCTCAGTACAAACAAAACAAAGATTGTTATGAAATATTACCCAATGTTCCACTTTTCCTTCCACACCTATGGCATTTTCATGTGATAAGATCAAGTTTACAGATTCCTACCTGACTTTCCTACTTGCACACCTCCACTGGCAACTTCTCATAACCGCTGCTGGCCATACAAGAAATCAGAGGGATTTTTTGCAGAATGACCCTACTAGGCTTCAGAAAAAGCAAGTGCTAAACAAAACGTGGAGCACATTTGGTCTGAGCCACTAGCCAATCTGGGAGTGCTGGTGGAGAACTGAGAAAGCAGGTCGAAATCCTATGACTCCACTGAGGATGCTCCAAACATTGCTGGCTTCTTAGCCAGGACCGACACCACTCTTGGTTCTTCTTTTCATTCCAGCGTGTGTGAGGATGCAGGACTCAACTGCTATGCATTCAGGCTATGCTCTGCCGCTGCACGGTGCACTGCTTTTGTAATGCAAATAGGAGGCACAAAGTGTCTCTTTGATAATGTGCAGTCAGGAGACAAAAAAAAGCATTCACTGAAACAGTAAAACTAATTCATAAAGCCGAAAGACAATAGGGAAGCATTATGGATTTTTTTAAAGGAAGAAAGTATCCCAGATCAATGTAATTGTCACAGTGTAAGCTATTCATAGTCAGTGCTAAGGGGAAAAGGGCTGCAAGTTTATTTAAAGTGGGAGAAGTTTTTATAGGCAAAAAATTATTGTGTCAAACAAATATCAGTATATTTGGTTAGCAAGTTTCCTAGAGGTCAAATATATAGCTGGTTATTTTAATTTAGATCCCTGGTATTCCCTTAGTGACAAAAACTCAGTAGAAGTTTTAAAAGCATACAGAGATCTAATGGTTAAAAGCCATATGGCAGATTTCTTTTTTTTTTCCTTTAAAGGGAGTATCTCTCCATCACATACCCAGAGTTTAGCTCAAGGTCAACTTATATTAATGCATTAAACTTAGCTGTGGAGGAGGCAAAGAGCTGGAGGAAAAAGGATAAAAGAAGTTCCAAAATTGTTCTTCCAACATATTCAGCCAAGCAACAGAACATTGCCTTGATAAGGGTTATATTGGACAGTCGCCATAATTCCTCCTGTTAGATCAGCTCCTACGGTACCTATTCCCATACCTTTTAAAGTATAGCATGTAACATTTTGCTTGAAAATTGCTTCCACCTCTATTGCTTTGTTATAGCTGTTTTGCAGTTTCGGTATAGAGGCAGTTCTGTGTCACAAGAAATTACTAATCTGAGGCCTGAGAAGGGGCAGCATAGCCTTCCATTATCTCACCAGCGAGCTCTGTACAGGATTATTTTCAAATTTTCTGCTGCCATTACAATGTGCTGTTACAGTGGCCAAGGCGGTGAGGGAGGGGATGTTATTGAAACTTGGTTACCAGGGTAGATAAGATGAAGTTCATCACCCTCTTGGCATCCACATTTGCAGCCAGGGGTGGAAATTTTGATGAAGAAGTACATTTGGTCAGAGATATTGTTACGATATAAGGCTGGACATTTTCCATCTGTACGTACTGAAGAATTTTTCTTTTCCCATTGACACTCATCTGCGAAAGGCTGCTTGATTGTTTCAATAAGTACATTTTCTTCCAATGTACACTACCCTTGTAAATACCAGATCACCAACGTTAGAACCCCCTCCCATCCCAACCTCAACAAATAACATCGGAATTGTGCAAAGATAACTTTCTTTAGAAAGTCACCATTTTCTTTCTGTCACTTTCTATTCTTTGTGGCTGGTGAAATGACAGCCCAGACTTAACTTTTACATAAGCTATTCTTAGTTTTTTTTTTTTTTTTCAGACATCCTTTAACTATTTCTATTATACAGAACACATACCCCAGGGATCATTTTATTCTTTGATGGGGTTATTAAGCAATCACTCTATCCTGGCTCGGTATTAGGAGTCACGCTGCAGATCCAGAAACACATGAAGAGTGGTGAACGGTTTCTATTTCACCAAGAGATTTATGCTGGAAAAAAAGAAGTCAGGGTGTTGATTACATTGAAATAATGATGATCATTTTGTGAGTCATTCTCTTTAGCTGGGGTTCCACTGCCCACAAGTCACTTATTTTCCCTTTGAGGACGGCATCTCTTCTCTCCTCAGCCAAAACAGCCTAATACACGTGTGCAGGTTTAATGCTGGAGGGGAGGGGCCCCCTTCACCCATACATAATCACTGTTTTATGGCTCTCACTCATTCCTGAGGTGTTAATGCAGATCAAATGGGAAACACTCGAGAAAGAACCCTTGCAGCTACTGCATTGCCTCACTCTCCCCTCTCAATCGTTAATTCTTATTGTAAGATCTAAAGGTAATTTTGTTTGCTCTCTTAATGTGTTGCAGTTCTCCCAGTGGCCCTTGCATATCCTTTCTCAAATTCCCATCTTGATCAATTGTTTGCAAATAATTAAGCTTTTAAGAGATAATGGCATAAGGCTAATGTACACAACAAAAGCAAGGTCTCCCATACTGTCTTTGGGACTGTGGTCAAATTTGCTTTGATATCCCGAAGTGATTAGGTTGATTGGTGTATCTGGGAAGTGCAGTCTGTCTTTCCTTCACAAGAACCTACTGATCTTTCCTAAACTAGTGTCCTTGTCATTGCGGTGCAGTAACAGTGATGTAGACCCTTGGTTGCAATGGTTTGGAATGAATTTTCTATTTTCTTCCTAAAATGGCACTCCTCCTCTTTATCTCTTTTGCATAAAGACTTCTGCCTGTGCCCATTGCATGGCCTCACCAGCTCTGTGGGCAGAAAGCAACAGAGCTTTGAATGTTTTCCCAGCAGCCTTGCCTGTGGCATGTTGGGTTTTTGTCAAGTCATTTTTTTAAGTCTACAAAGGAATCACTCATACTGCCCACACAAAGCTTATCTAGTAAAGATGCACAGGATTTAGGATATTTAAACATATTGGGTTTCTGTTTAAAAGCCTACTTCTTTGTGAATTTTTGGCTGACTAAGGATTAGCTACATGAAGTCATGGCTTTCATGTGATTCTAGCAATTGTACATTTTTTCAGGGAATTGAAAGTTTGTGGAATACCAAGGCCAAGAACTATGAGAAAATGAAAAACATACAGTTGACCTACGATAGGCAAGGGTTTAGAAATTCTGTTGATACCTTTTTCCCCTCTTAACAATGGCTAGATTATTGTGACATTGAATTTTGTCCAGACTCATTCATTTCTATTTTAAAAAAATATAACCCGAACAACTGAAAATTGCTTAATGGAGACAGAGTGCTTGGTCTCCGTAGCTTGAGGCTGCCTAACAATTATGCTGCATGAAATTAGACACAGTTTGTTCCAATTACTTAAAATCAGATCACATGAAAAGTGACAGAGGAAAAAAAGGGTAGAACTTTCTCATTTTATGATATTTAAATTATGAAATCAGAAACTAAGTGATGGGAAGAAACACTGAAATTCGTACTGAAATTTTGAGGGCCATATTACTGCTCTTTGAAGCTATAATATTTCAGGTAATTTTAGTGATCCAAAGAGAATTTTCCTGACATTACTTGCATAAATAAAATATGAACTCCGTTTGCTTTATAAGAATGTATATAAAACTTGCTCACCAACAGGCATGCAAAAATAGTCTTGAAAACACAGGACAAATAAATTACTGTGACAATTCTCAATTTCCAAAGTAACTAAAGATAAATGGCATAAATATTAATTTTTATCCAGTTCTGATGATAACATTAAGACACAACTAACAAGACACAGCAAAAGGTGTTGCCATCCAGCTACACGTAAGAGGGACTATTGACATATTTATTAATTGTATTAAAAATCACTGAAAGAGATTTCCATAGGACTTGGAAAACTGTAAGCAAATAATATTACAGAAAATGTTGTAAATTGGAAACTGCTTGTGTACATCAGTCTATAACTTTATATGGCAAATAGTGCCAACAGCTGGATATTAAAATTTGCATGTTTCAAAATTGAGCTTACATTCTGGTTGGGTAATACTGTAAGAGCTGCTAGTCCAGGTAATCTTTAACTTCAGTGGATCTTAGAACTCTGGTTGACAAAATTGAGGATGAGAAAAGTTATCGCTTGTTCAAAGTCCCATAGCTAATGAGTGGCAGCATAATTTATACAATCTAAAAGGATCACATATATTATGTACTAGTGTAGACATGGAGCTATGGTATCAGTGTTCTGTTCATAAGATAAGAGATTCATTTGGTTTATACTGTGTGGCAAACCTTTACACAGTGGGAGTTATGTGTTAAACCTTAGGGTAATGGATTGCTGTTAGCTTAGGATCCAATCATGAGATTTTGGCTGCAGTGGCTGGCATTATGTTGAGTAGAGTCATTGTCATCTATGACCTTAGCCTATTGCGAGGTTTGTATACTTTTATTTGAAGAGAGTGGGTTGAAATCACTTTCAGGAACGTAGCAAAGGAAGTAGTATCATGGATCTCAAATTGGATTGTTGATACTTTCTGTGGGCTTTGAAAAAAATTCATTACACATTTTGATGTTGCATCTGGGTGGAGAGTATCCATGAGCCATAGCAAGTTATGGCCGTTCCTTTGTCACACAAATATTTAGTGATTTCCCGTTATGTACTAGTCTGGGTTTTGAGGATGGTGAACAAGAAAGTCAAGGAGTTCAGAGTTGGTAGATGAGAAGGAAGAGACTCACCAGCAAGGAAACAAATAATTAAAACAGGTGTTTCAGAGAGTGATGCTTGCTATTGGGACATAAGAAAAAGATTGATGTGAAAGTGAACAAGTCGGGGAGTGGGGTGAAGCTGGACATTTGAGTTGAGACCTGAAAGTGACGTTGGAGCAGGAGCCTGAGTGTTAGGAAAAGACTTGGGAAGATAGAAGAACAGAAAGGAGGAAGGTGTGACTGGGCAGAGGGGTGGGATGAGGGTGGGAAGAAGGCCAGGAAATCGGAGAGGTCTGTAGGGCTGGGTGGTGGCAGGCCTTGCAGGCTGTGGTGAGCAGCCAGCAGGTTTTTGAACAGGGGACGCTAATGGGGATTAGGAAAGGCATTTGCCACATCCCTCAGTCATGGGGAGGCTTAGCCACTGCAAGGGAAGCAGGAAATATAACTGAGACATGTCTGCCACTGACTGTCCCTTCCCATGGCCAGTTTCCTCACCTATAAAACAGGAGGGATGATAGATTCCATTTATGTCACTCAAAGGGATATAATGGGGATTAATTGCCATCCTGTCTGTAATATACTTGGAGCTCTTTAGAGAAAGGCACTATATTCCATGAAAGCAAAGCTTTATTCTAATTGTGTATTTATTGATTAAGTGACAATCATAGACAATGCTTATGGGAAAAATTGCTATATCTCTGCTCTCCACAAACGAATCCCATGTGTATAGATATAAAACATATTTAAACTTACATATGCAAGCACTGAAGTGGTCATTAACAAGCCTTTTTAGAATCTAATCAGACATTATTAATTAAATTAAAAGCTATGTTAATTAGTATTCAATAGACCAAAATTCAGTTTCAATGGCACAGATAGTTAAATTAAGGGTTGGGGGGTGCCCTTTCTCATTCGTAATAGAATAGAAGGTTGACTCTCAGAACAGTTTTATCTTGGGAGAATTTATGGCGATGCAGTGTTTCAAGCTAGCCAAATGTCTCTATAGATAGAAACCACATCCTTAGCCCCTCTCCCAGGCTTTAGAAATACGTATTTCAAATTTAAATATATTTTATTATTGAACAAAAGGTGTTTGTGCCAAAACTGATTTCAGTAGAATTCCAAACATTCTTACAAGAAGGTATGAGTTTCATTTTATTGTCTAATCCTATAATAATTTTTATCCACTTTAACTCTTAAGAAACGTAGCTGGGCTTGTTCTTAGCACACAAAATATGCTGGTCTTTGACTTTATATTGTAATATGTTCAGAATCTCAGTATGTATTGGCATTCAGATATAGAAACCAACTTGGGGTGAATTTTGTTTGTGCTTTGCTGAAGAGCTAAAATGAATAGTGGCTTTTTAAAAAGTACACCCACTTTAGTTCTGATATTTGTATCCGGCAATATGGTGTTTTGGAGGGAGAATGTTGCACTTAACTACTGAGGATCTCAGCTGAGCTTGTTGGTCCAAATAGGTCAGCTGTAGAAGTCCATGGTTCAGTGAAAATATTAAGTCAGGGTAGTATACTTTTCAGATGGTAAAAAAAAAAAATGGCTTGTCCTTATTTTAATCCTATAAAATACAGTGGAGATCATACTAAACTTTATGTTTGCAACAAATAAACCTGTTAAAGGATAAACTCAGTATCAAGGTTCTGCAAGTATCCTAAGTAGCTATTTATACACTTCACTAATCTTTGTAATTGGCTTGTCTTTTACTGCCATTAATTAGATGATGTAGTATTCCATTAATAAGAGTGACACACCTCAGCATTTTTACCTTTAATTATAGACTTCACTAGACACTTAGGCTATTGACAAAATGGCCTAAATATTACCTGATGTGCACATACCTTTTTTGTTCTCTTTCAGCACCCTTACCCTTCTGAAGAACAGAAAAAGCAGTTGGCACAAGACACGGGACTCACCATCCTTCAAGTGAACAATTGGTAAGTAATTTGGCTTTGTGTTTACACACAATCTGTTTCCCCCTCTGGCAACCTGCAGCTAATGTTTTGCATTAAGAAGACACACCCAGTCGCTGCTGCTTTCCCTGGTGGCTTGTTGATCCGAAGGTGAAAACAAACTGTTGACTGATATGTGAGAACCCTTGGTGGCATGGAAAATAAAACATTGTATTGCTTCCCACTTGCTTTATAAATTGACAAATTTTATTCAGAGTGTAAGTATGTGTGTTTAATTTACATTCACTATGGCTCTGTGAATGTGTCTCTCTCTATGGTGGTTTATTCCCCCTTCAGAATAATCTATAGACTGCTAGCATCCTATTTTCTATGAAACAAGAAAATCCACCATCACATATCGGTCAGGTTTTAAATTCATCGAATAACTAAATTCAGTTAGCTTTTGTTAGGGTTATGCATTCATGGACCGTCTCCCCTTCCTCTTATCTCCTGAATTCTGAAGGGAGAACTTATTTATGTTTCTACTTTGAAGCTATTCCAAACCTGATGTATCTCAGGGCTGTGGAAGACTGTTTCCAAATAAAGTGTAAATTCCTGATTTGGGGCAAAGCTGAGATTATGTACCAAGTACCAGCCAACAATATTCTGACTTAATGTACAGCAGTGTGGCAACGAGGCTTTGAGAAAGTATGATTTATTACCCTTTGTGAATGTGCTGAAAGCCAGCTTTCATATAATCACCTAGGAGTAGTGTCATATTTGAAGGGTATCGAAATCCAATATCCTCTAAAACTAAGTGTATCTAATTAATTGTCCTAATATTTTTAGATTAGTGTTTATGATGGGGAAACCTTATCCTCTTTGAAGTAAAATCCAGAAAAGGCCCAAAGCCCGGTTGGGGGAAGGGGAGAACTGCGAATGCCAGTTTGCAGACAGAAGTATTTCTCTCTGTTCAATAAGTGTCAAAGATTAATATTACAGAATCTCTGATTACATGGCCTAATCCATTTTGGTGCATAAATTTGTTCTTGATGTCTATTGCACCTACATTAACAGACCCTTCTCCGTTAGAGAGCCAGGGAGCCTTTGGGAGAGATTTCAGATATATTAAACCCCATTACAGAAAATGTAATTTCTGTCAATATAATCCCATGTATTCTTCAATTTAGTATTTTAGAGATAACAAGCTACTTACAATATATTTGCCTTTGGAGGATTAATTTACAAAGTGCACTATCTGCAAGACACAGACAGACTCACATGAGCATTGCTTGTAAGGGTTATCAATTTCTATGACCTTACCACAGCCTTGAGAGATCAATTTTTGCAGCCCTTTTAGTTAGTGGATAGGGAACCAACCAAAGGCATACTACATCTAAATGTGTTACCAGGAGTTATGTCGCTGCTAAGGTTTTCTGTTTGCCTATTTTACCGGCTATTGTATCTTAATTTTCAAGACTGATAATACTACATATTTGAACTTAGTCTTTCAGATGTTTCTGGACTAAATTATGGGGGAGACCGTCAATTTTGCATACACACCTAAATTCATATATGCATATTTTTAAGCTTAAACTGATGTTGAGGCAGTTTTAACACAATGGAGGCTGCACAAACGTCACATTTCCTGGGGAAATGTTCCCATCTGAGGGCAAAGGAGTAGCAGGGTGAGCTCTGTAAGGAACGCAAAAGCACTGCCATTCAGGTAATCTATCGTACACACCATCTCTCTTACTCCTTCGTGTTGCTAGCAAACTCCATGTTTAAACATAGTTACCAGAGAACAAATTCCAATACAAGTTGCTTTCCATGGGTTGACAACCTTATGGAATATTTCCTGTGAATGCAGGGACAGGAAGGCATCCTGCGACTTCAAGCCATATATATACACACACTCATTTCTCTAGACTCTGTGCATCATCTCTACTGGAGAGAAACAGTTCTTAATCAGTCAGGATCACAATTCGACTTCCTCAGTTTTGTAATTGGAAGAAAAGAGATGTTTTAAAAAGTTATAGCTAATACTATAAAATAGTTTTTCAAAGTATATGTAGACTTTACCCTAAACTTCACATTGCTATTCAATCCTGCACAGGTATATAGCTTAAAAATCACTTTTAGTTCTTTATTTGGGACATAAACACAACTCTGTGCTTGACTGCCACGTTGTGTAGTATGTGTCTTCTCTCTATTTGTATAGGGAGTTAGGAGTGGTTTTTGCTGGCACCTCAATGCTTTGCAATTGGCAATTGTCAACTGTCAACAACTTTGCTGTAGAAAATGTCCCTCAAGTAACTGAAAGTTGTAAGAGAAATTGTTTTTCTTCAATTTGATAAGTAATGGCACTGTCCTATTTGATTTCAGTTTTTAACGGTTTATTAATTTTTATCTAACGCTTCCCCTTTTAAGAAACCTATAACAGACTTATTTTTCTTCAGGCTTTAAATAGGAAATATGATGTAAAAATGGGGAACCCCAGATGGCACAGTTTTAAAACTAAAGATGTCAGAGAATCTTAAACCGTGATATATTTGAAGACTAAAAGCAGAGTAATTATGGATTGGTTTTCTTTATGACTTGATTGTAATAAAAAAAGAATTACATGAAGCTTTTTTGAGAGCCTGTAAACATCTCCCCAAGCTATTTCCTTCTAGAAATACCAATTTTTAAAATGTCATCGTTAATATTTTTGCATTTCCCCTTCCCTTCTGTAGCCACAACTTTTAAACATTTGTGTCTTCCTTCTTGGATTTCTTAAAACTTGTTAATACACATGTACATTTTTGTATGAACCATGAGTCACTGTCGAAGAGATTTAATAAAACGCTAAAGGGCAGGTTGGGTGTAGATCAGTCATAATTATTGGCAGCAACATAATGTATAGAAATATACAATATGTAAGTGAAAAGTATAAACTCATGTCTAGTTGTTAGCTTGTCATAGAAATCCTGGCTGATGCAGTTCTTAAGTTATGTTTCTACTGAAAAATGAGACAAGAAGTTCTGTACATTATAATGGTTCTTTCACTTCATCACTGAACCAATATTAGACTTCTCTGGTTGACATCAGTGATATATACTACCTGCCTTGGCTAACTAAGGGGAGAGGGGGAAAAAGAAAACAACAAGACAGATTTGCTTAATTAAGAGAAAATTTGGAGTAAAAGAAATAATTGTGATAACTCTTATATTTGGTCTACTTTATCAGAATAAAAACAGAGAAGGGATCTTAAAATGGGTGGCATTAGTACTTTTAGCATTTGGGCTCTGGGATAGAATGTGAGATTTATTAGATGTGACATTGTAGGCCAAGTCCATGCCAATACATTTTTTGAGAATTGAGGCAATTATGTAAATAATTTGGTTCATAATATTTCTACATAAATTATCTCTAAATATTTGAAATAACTGCATGTTTTTTACAAATCAACTTCTATAACTAGTTGCCTAAATATTTCAATCTAGTGTGTTGTGGTAGATATAAATTTAAAGCATGATCATTTTTGAAATATAATATGTACTGTAAATTTATATACTATTTCTCCTTTGCTCCCTTACTCCCAATTATAATTTTACCCCAAAATGATAAATAATAGCATTAGGGGCTTTTGTCTTTTTGCTTTTTTTAATCGTTATTGTGGTTGTGACAAATACTTCTGCTATATCAGCAGTGCAAACATTTTTTAATATGCTGAATGTTTTGCTCATTTAAGCAGAAACCCCTTAAATTTTGGGATTAGATGATTATTTAGGTCTTTAAATATTTAGGTAGAACTTTAAATAAAGCACAACACATATACACAAACAGCAAGTCAATACTGGGTGGTTTTTTCTCCTGAATAGACCAAGTTTATTTTTTTGTATGGAAAATGTGAGTGTGGAATGGTCAAATAAAACTCCCCTTTTATATTTTCACACCGATGTTTCAGGCCTGGGAATTCCCTGTGATGAAAACTTACGCCTTGTGATTGTATCCTACTTACTGGCCACCTTAGACACATCCTGCCTCAGCAGAGTTTTGGCCGAGTGTTTGTTGAATAAATTTTACAGTTTCTTTGTTTTACTGCTCCTCATCCCAGCACTTTCCTATTAAGGCCTGATTTTAAATGATTACCCCTTTAGGCTCTGAGAAGGCAATAGGAGTTTTAGTTGCAAAATATATAGTATATGTGAAATACAGTATGTGTGTAGAGAGAAAAATCACTCTTCATCAATAAGGTATATAAAATTCCAGGTAGCATCCCAATATCTGAGGTGACACAGTGTGGAACTACCGTACTCTACGGTTCTCAGATTTAGTGCAGATTTTCCCAGTTACTTCATTTATTGCCTTCAAAACTGCAAAGCATTCAGGTGTCACTTCCCATTTATTACTAGTGAAGAAAAAAGTATGTTATCCTTACAGATTTATGCCACTGGCAGGTAAAAATGTAAACTTATTTTTTGAAAATAGGATCTTTTTTTATTATAATAAACAGATTCAACTGTTAAAGGTCACGTTTCTCTGACTTATGGCAATAATGTAGCAAATACTTTTATAAGCAATCAAAGATCCTATAAATATAGGTACCTGTTTAGATGTAAATGTTAAAACATTCACAACTTATCCTTTCAACTTCTGTGATCTACAAATCAATAGAGGTCATAGGGTTTCAAAGAATTATTCTGCTTTTTCTTCCAACATAATTTAATAATATATTTTACAGATGTTGTTTAAATATTAGACACAGATTGTTTTATCAATAAAGCTAAGCAGAGGCATGACACAAAAGCAAGGAAAACATATGTAAAAAAAAAAAATAGCAGCCCAGGATATAAGAAGCAGTGGGTCACTTGTTTGCTATTCAACTACAAAATAAAAGTGTGGACTGTATAGTGATTTTCCTTGCCTGGGAATCACCTAGGGATGGAAGGACTTCACACACAAAAAGTAATTTTATTAAGCAGGTGTTTTAACTTTTTCCTTTGAGAATTTAAGTGTAACCTACATTTAAAGTAGACTTCCTAATTGATCAATGGAGTAACAGGTGCAGTATTTTAAAAAGAAGAAGGAGAAATATAAATAGAATAACTCCCCAGAACATTGCAGAATGGATTGTTGTTCTTCAAGCCTCAGTTAATTGCTATGCTTTTCACCTTGAGTGTCAATTCTAATAATATTACCTTTACAGGCGCTTACTCTGGGCTTAGATTATAGCAATCAGTAATACTCACTAGATAAAATACTGTCTAGTTGCTCATAAGAAAATATTGAAATCAGTCAAAAAATGTTTAGCTTGCATATTGCCTGAGACAGAGCTGGCAGGGTGCCAGACAGGCAGGGTATTATTAGGAAAGCTGAGCAAATAGCTCGCAGGGAAGAGAGCTGCGAATTTAGAAACCTTCAGGTATCGTCATGTCAGGAAGTCTTAGGAGTTCAACACAGACACCGCTTTTTTCTGCAGATTTAAAAAATTTCCAACAAACAATCCTCTTTGTAAATGACTCCACAGCCTGTTAAGTATACTTTGTTGTAAATTCTACACCGTAAGTTTACTCAGCTTTTCCCCACTGTGTAAAATCACACTGTTAATACTGTTAAAGATGGAAACCCTTTATGCAGGCGTAGATGTTGGCCCACTGAGCTGAATGGAAAACCCTGCCCCTTCTACCGTGGGACCTTTAGTCTAGGCGAGAAGAGAAACAGGAAGGTCTGGGCTGTAGGAAGGTGGATTTGAAAGTCCAAATATTGTTTTGTGTAACCACTGTTTCTCCTCCAGCCGGCATTCGAAGGCAGAGTTTTTCAGGACAAGATGCTAGTGTGATGCCTGAAGCTGAGAGCTGGTGCGACCTGAGGAAGTATTTCAGGACCACTTAGGGCTAGGGTTCAAGTGAGGCTCAGAGCTGAGTGAGTTGGGAGGTGGATTTATCCAGCATGGATCCAGTGTTTCTGAATATCTGTGATTCCTTTCAAGGCTTGGCGGTTGACTTTGAACACGGTGTGTAGGTCAGCGTGACTTGTTGCGAGTCCTGATTGAGCTGGACTTGTTGTTTTGAGGGTCTCAGCACAAGGATCTGGTCAGAGAAATGTAAAGAACAAGCTATGTGTCATGCAACCTGATGGAGCAGGACTTGACTCCCATTTCCATGGGGAAGGAATGGGATGTGAGGGGCTGCGAGGCATTACGGTCAAAGGGGAAGACCTTGGCTACATCCACAGGTGGCTAAGGAACAGATTCTCCCACAAGCCTCCTGACAACATAAAATTTACACAAGGCCAGTAAGCGGAGGGATTATGCAGGGAAGGGACACTGGAATCAAACCATTTCGTCTCTTGTCCTCACTGCTTACCAGTTAGCTGTGTGTCCTTGCTCGAGTCACTTTCTCTCCACAGGTGACAGTTTCCTCTGGCTTATTAAATGGACAGGTTGGACTAATCAGGACTCTAAGGACTTTCCCAGCTCTAATAATCTAGACTGTACAATAATATGAATCAAAGAGAAGCAAGGTGAATGTTCTGAAACTGACTCTCATCCCAGCTCTACCTTAGGAGTGGAAAAAAACCACTTTGATAAAGAGACAAACAGGAGAATTAATTAAAAAGTTGTTACTTTTCCTCATCTTAAATAAGCAAATCAAACACTGTAAAATAAAAACTAGATGAAATCAAACATTATCGCAAGACATGAAAAAGATGTGTGCTGTCATTTTAGGATTCATAATAAAGATAAATCAGCTGTTTTTAGCAGTGTGCTATGAGTCTATGAAGGGCATGACAGATAATAGGCTTGAAATTTCTGAAGTTATTGTACAGCAAAATTTGTTTTTTCCTCAGGCATTCAATCTTTTTCTCTAGTAATTTTGTACATGACAAACTTTTTAGTGGGTGCATTAATAATCTATAAGTAATGGGTTGTCAGGTGTCAGTTAGATAAGATTAAAAGACTGTTTAAGCATTATCCATTTGCTTCTTTGCATGAGTTTTATAGGTCAGGAGAAATAACTTTTTGAATTGTGGTTGCATGTTTGTGGGTTTTTTTTTTTCTTTTTTCCTTCTCTCTCTTTCATTTGGCTCCACTCCGGGTATACGTGGAAGAACTGTATTACATTACATAAATGCTGCATGTAGGAGCAGATCTGAAACTTGCACTATGTGAATCAATGGGACAAATGTCTCAGCTGTCTTCTGTAAATGTATTTGAGTTTTTAAAATGTTACTCTTTGTCTTCTCAAAGGAAACTTTGTAAAGGGAAACAGACTCCGCTAAGAGGGGCATTGAAGCTTTAGACATTAGACTTCCCTAGCAAGTCAGGTTTAGGTCTATTCTTGTCAAATCTGTCTTAAGTGTGTTTACATACAGTTTGCCTTTCTGGTATTTTCTGCTTGCACAGACCTGATCTCCACCTATTTTGTGTCAACAGTTGCTGAGGCTGGTGTTGGGTGATTAACCATTAAGCACTGAAGCCCTGAGCTGTGCCCAGAGAGACCCTCTCTCTGCTCTCACTTACATCATCATCTTGCTTCAGGCTGTGCCTACAGAAAACAAACAGCATTTTTGAGTGGTTAAAAAGTCAGCCTGAAACATTAAAAAATGGGGCAAATGTGGCCTCCTTGTTGAATAAAATAGTTTTCTTAAAAATGGAGTGCAGCCAGGGGCTCCGGGGAAGGAAGTGTTTCTGAGGGCAAACGTTGCCTTGGATCCAGTCTGCAATACTGCCGGGTGTGAACGCCGTGGAGCCTTGTGTAGATGCTGTGTAGGACTATGTTCTGCTTCATTTTTAATTTTTAAGGGGAAAGAAGACATTTAAAAAAAAAAAATACCAACAGCATGTATGCTTGCAACTTTGGCAAACGCAGGCTCTACCATCCAGTGCCCTCATGATCATTGATACTTTCCTGTCTATTTTATTTCTTTTCTTACAAAGCTTTAAGCCTGACCCATTCATATGAAAAAATAATTAACTCTATCGTGCTTTTGACACCTGAACAATAACAAATAAACAAAAACCTGTAATCTGTTCCAACATCCTTGAGGGTTCTCTTTTCCTTTTCAGGCTCTTAAATAACAAATGCCTCATAAGATTAGATCCTATCACTGAAGAAGGGAAAAAATATTGCCTTTCTCAAATGCATTAACTCTTTCAGGCCCACGGCAGGGGTGGATTATTGGTCTTGGTTTCTCAGTGTAACTTAGCTCAAAAATAAATTTGCTGTCATTGGTAATATTTGGCTTAATATTGATAAAGCCTTTTTTTCCCAAAAACATTATATTGCCTAGGAATAGAAGTTAATGCACCATATGATTTATGTATGTATATATATAAAATATATATATTTTAAAATTTTTAGTATTTTTACTATAGGATACTAAATTGAATGTAAACCAGTAGTTTTGAGGATTGTTGTCTGGTTGAAGGGCTCAGTTGGCCTATACCACTAGAACATCTGCTAGTAGACTTTATTGATCCCTGGTTTGGGTCAGAGTTCATATGTACTTGGAAAGGGGAGGAGATAGGAGATGTTGAAAAAACTAATGGAAAGAACCGTAAGTGTCCAAAAGACGTAAGATCTCAGCCCCCCAGCTGGTGACCTGGCAGTACTGCTTACAGCCAGGCAAATACAATAGGTTGTGTCAGGGAGTCCCATCCTCAGGGCCAAGTGGGGGCTGGAGGGAGTGGGGGGGACCAGAAGAGGCCTATCAGAATCGTTCTGAGTGAATATAGTGTCAAAAAGGATATTGAGGATGAAATTTTGTTTTTAGTCATGCTATTTCTTTTGAAATTGCAAATAACAAAGGAACACGAGATTTTTGAAGTGTCTCAAAAGGAAGCATGGATTAAGATCTTAAAAACTCTGTGCTACATGAACCATAGAGTAAAAATCCTGGGTGGGAGTTTCCGCGTCATCTGACCTATGAGGCTCAAGGCCTTCCGATGTTACGTTGCCGATTAGAGGCAGGGATAGGGCTGATTCCTAGTTCAGCGACTCTTCCGTTCCACCATTGTATATTTATTTTTAACAGCTTTATTGAGAAATAGTTCACAAGCCATACAATTCACCCATTTAAAGTATACAGTTCAATGGTTTTAGTATGTTCACAGAGTTGTGCAACCATCCCCATAGTAAATTTTAAAATATTTTCACCATCTTAAAAAGAAACCGTAGACCCTTTAGCTATTACCCCTCCATACTTCCAGCTCCTGGCAACCACTGAACTCCTTTCTGTCTCTACATTTGTCTATTCTGGACATTTTACGAATGTGATCATGTAATGTGTGGTCCTTTGTGCCTGGCTTCTTTCACTTAGCATACTGTTTTCAAGGTTCATCCACATTGTAGCATGTATTATCAGTACTCCATTCCTTTTTATGGCTGAGCACTGTTCCACTGTATGGATGTAAGATATAAGATATATTATTGATATCAGTTGATGGGTGTTTGGGTTGTTTCCACTTTTTGCTGCTGTAAGCATTTGTGTACAAGTTTTTGTACCATTATGTATTTTTGAGAATCATAATGACAGTATCCCAACAAACTCCTGTCTTAGGTTTTATAATTTGTGAAACACTTTTCATAAACATTAACTCATTTGATCATCCCAATTTTATCACCTAAATACTGCTATGATGTCAAAGCTAGTGAGTGGCAGTTTTCCTGCCCAGTTCTCATATTCTTCTTACTGGTCACTGCTCTAACTCTCCCTGCCACTGGCCAGTATTCTGACCACCATAATTATGAGTGATGTTATTAAAGGACAGTCGCACTGAAATTCAGCAATTCAGTAGTGAAACACACATTCTCCAAAGTTGCCAAGCCAGAACTACGAGCATGGGTATTTCTTATGCTACATCTATTGAGCTATCCCTAACCTTCATTCCAATTTGGAACCTAGGGCTTCAGTGATCTAGAAGATAGCAGGAAATAGCAAAAAAAAAAAAAAAAAAAAAATTAGAGCTCCTACTAAGGGAGCCACCTTTGCTTTGAATTCAGGTCAGATTACAGGTTTTAGCAAGCCCAACCTTTTTTCAAAATAAGTTTAGAGTAAAAAAGAAATCATTTCAAAATTTGCTTTCAAGGGAAATTTTCTGTAATGTATACCAAGTGATGAATTATTTGAACATTATTCCAGTGTCTAATGTCCGAAACAATACATGGGTTTTATTATTACTTTGCATCATCATTGTCAATTAGTGATTTCTTTTCATTAGCTGCTTTGAAGAAAAGTTTATATGTAGTTAACTTCCTCAACTGTGTTAGCCAACTTCAGTTCTTTCTAGAGTAATTTGGCAAATACCCCCATCCACTGCTACAGAAGGGAAACCTCGTACTGCTGATTGATGGGCTTCCTGTGATTTGAGCAAATTCCAATATTATGTTTCTTGAGTGGGTGGGGAGGAGAGCGTGTGCTGCCTTCTCCCCTCCTGTCCACCCACCTCCCGCCGCTGTTCTCCACTTCCCCCATCCCCGGGCACACAGATGATGTATTGCAGCTTGTAACTGTTGGATCCTGGAGGAGGTTAAGAAACAAGAGAAAGGTGCCAAAAACATGATTTCATAAGGTTTGACTTGAGATTGAATCAACTCTTGAGCGTCTTAAAATCATGTTTCATGAAATTTTATTTCACAAAGAAAGGGAGTATAGAAGGCTTGGATCCTGAAGACCACCAGTTATGGATCATTAAATCCAATAAGTAAATGTAAATCCAAAATAAAGAATTCCAACAAAAGATTTTAAAGCTGATTCTTTTGTTCAGAAGAACAGAGAGTTATTTGGGAGATAGCTAGAACTCTTTCCCTGAGGGTTTATAAACAAAACATGCCTTACAAGTTATTTGGAGATGCTGACTTTTAAAAAAAATGTAGTAGGTATAGTTTTATTTAAATGACTGTGATACAGTTGAAAGAAATGCTACATGGAAGAAATTCATGGAATAGAAAAAGAACAAAATTCTAGAGTTCAATAACTACCTTCCTATGTTAAATTTTATACTTGAAGATTTTTCATAAAGCTTAATTTTAAAATTTAAAATATTTATAGAAATTACCTAAAATAAATTATACATCAATTATTACATGTACATGTTTATTTTTTAATTGAATGAAGAATAGCATATGCAGAAATCACTGGTACTTATATGTAAGAATGCATGGTGTTGTTATTATTATTTAAACATGTATATAGGTATGCCTAACTATACCTAAATATTAATTAAGGGTGACAAAAATTAGCACTTCCTTTAATGGATGGTATAGATATAGAAGGCATTTCCATTCACATATTCTGCTAGTTAATGAAACCTTCTCTTAATAGTTGACAATTTTAGTTTTTTAGGCATCTAAGGTGTTGCACAATGATAGTTCTCCATACTTAGACAGGAATCTTCTGAAGCATGTCCACCCCCATCCCGCTAACTCTTCACTTATGCCTACTTGGCAAGAAGCACTATTGAGGTGACTGGAGAGTCATGCCATTGTTTGGAAACGACACCATTGTGATTTTGTATGTGGTTCACTGAGTTGGCTGTGGCATGCCAATGTAACCAAATGTGGGCTCCCCTTAATCATTGGGGAATAAGTAGGATGGTAAACACTGAAGCATAGAATTAATCGAGTAAAAGGGAAAATGCCAGTTCTGAAAGTGAGCAAGTAATTTTTTTTTTTTTTTTTTGTTTTACTTTTATCAGTATTACAGAGACCCATACAAGGGAGGAAAAGGGCAAAGGTATGTGGAAAATGTTGCCTGTGGAACTGGGAAACTATCTTGCATTTTGGCTCCTAACAGATGCCCACTGTGATTTCCTCACCCCTCTTGGTTCTCACAGAGAGGAAACTAAACTTAGCAATTGAGTTTTGGGGGAAGGGGCCAGGGCAAGAAGGGAGGATAAACTAAAGGACAAAGGTCAGTTTCAGAAAGCCGTCCTCCCAGGTCTTGCTCGGAAAACTATTCAGGTATCCAAAGACTAAGAATGAAAGGAGATAGATGGAGTTAGCAAAATGAAAAAAAAGTAAAAAGTCTAATGATTAAAAAAAAAATCTAGGGCAAAGAAAAGAAAGAATAAAGCAAAACTTCCTGTATTTCTTTTTTTGACATAACTCACAGTCATTTCCCATTCTTGTCAGATTCGTATAAAAAGTTCAAAATAAAATTCAATGTTTAGAGGATCCAGGTCTCATAGTTTTGGAGATTTTGCACGTCTTCCAACCTCCCTGTCCCCCTTATTAGGATTGAGTCCTAAACAAACAACGAGGTAAAAAAGAAATATATCTGTTTATTTGGACATGAAGTAAAGCTATAAAGTGAACCTATTATTTTCCTTTCTTTTATAAAGCTTCTTATTTTGAGACTGGAGATAGTTTGGTAGCAGAAAGAAATTCTAACTCATGATTCTATGAAAACAAGGAAATATAAAGATTCTTTCTCCAATTCAGTCTTCTACCACCTATAGGGAACCCAGTTCTTAAAAAGTACTTCACAAAAGAAAATTGTGTTTTCAAAGCAAAATAGGATTTAAAGAAAAAATACCTTGATGTTTAGAATGTAATATGAAAAGGCAAACAGGACATTTTCCAACCTTAAAGCATACTTAACTAAAAGGTTAACTTTTTTAAAAGCCCAATTTATAGCAAATTTGAATTATATTCTATTAAACCAAGGTGTGCAACTACTAGTATCTATTTTAACAAGTAAGCAAAACTTTGTCATGTATTCCTGACATTCCACATGAGAGTTTTAAGGGCTATATTTGGATATTAATTGTAAAATTGCAAGTTTTTGCTTACATCTTTAACAAACTTTTTAAAGTGACCCTATCAATATGGGAGAATTCTAAAATTATGTGTATTTCATGGATATATCTCATCTCAAACTATGTGGCTGTTGGAGAATGTATTTTTTATTTTGCATTCAAATTGGAATTTTGTCATTCTCTTTATGTCTCTTTGAAAACACTATTTTTTCTGTGTTCAAGCTCTTATGTGTTTATACATAAATACAGATATATATTTGAACACACATATAAGCTTAAGTTAACTATTTTACTGGTGCCTTTTAAAATGACAGTGTTTTAAGAAGGGAATGTGTTCATTTAAGTTCACATCAAATCTAAAGGTTTTTTTTTGGTTTGGTGTTTAGAGAATTCTTGATAATTTAGACTCTTCCACAATGAAAAGTAAAGCATTCTGTCACAAAAGCAGGGAGGATGAGACACAAGGTCAAAGGGCATTTTAGAAACAAACAGCTGGACCAGTTTATTTAAACAGATAGAGGGATGGGGGAACTGACCTCAGTTTGACTTATAGTGGGAGGAGCAAGAATGTCATTTTATTACTTTGCCCAGAAGGAAAATGTTTTTGTATCTGAATTCACCCTGAAGCCATCTAAACACATGGCTCTGCTGTATGTAGCATAATTCCAAAGAGAGAGGACATATAAGATAGCCTGGGATGATGATAAAATACACTGAAGAGAATCAAATGTTGAGATGATTTTAAGATTGAAAAGGTGATGTTGTTTTAAAAAATAAAATATTTTTCAATTTATTTAGTTATTTTCAGATAAAGATGTCCCCCATAACCCCAGGTAATAATATAAATTGTTCATATAACTTATTATAGGAATTGTAATTCAGTAACATTCTGAGAGATTACTATGTCTTATATGTATTAATGATATTTCATTATATTCAATTTTTAAAAATTAAATGTATTAAAAGTAAGAAGTTCCAGGTAGACACACTAATATGGTCAAACAGTTCATAAAAACTGATTAGATTTTCTTAGGTTTTCAGTGTTTTTGTTTTGTTTTTTAATAAAAGGATTCCCACCTTGATATCCTATGGGTAGTTTACATCTGTGTTATCAATAGCAACAAATAGTTCTTGCCACCAAAAAAGAAGCGAATATCACCTAGTACCTGTGGGCTTAGCTAAGAAGCTGTGGTATTTTCTGTGTGTATTTGCTTTCTACAAGGGCCCAGAGCAGGCCTGGAATACGTGTTGTGTCAGCCGCTGGGAACCTTCAGAGGCACACAGGCAGAGCTCGGCATCCTAAGCATGGAGTGGCCAGGTGGTGAGCACACTCAAAATCCTAGAAGGACTCACATTCTAGAAGGAACTTTTTAAGAAAAATGGATGTTTAGCCTAGGGAGAAGAGGTGGGAAGCCCATAAGATACAATGGCTGCCTTTGAGTATTTGAAAGGCTATCCTGAGGAAATTAGATTAGAATAGTTTAAAATACCCCAAGGAGTTGTACTGGTGAAAGGGTTGTACCCACAGTTTGCCTTCTGTATAGATGGAACGGGCTCTCTGGTGAGGTGGTGAGTGCTGTATTAGAACAGTCCAGCAGGGGCTCCCCATCTCCATGGGGTGGGAATATCTTAGAGGAAATTCAACTCAGTGGCCAATTTAGGTGACTGTTATAGCCCTTTCCAAACCTGAGGTGTCATTTTTTTAATGAATCCAGAGGTTTAATAGTCATGGACGTGAACCTGAGTTGGTTATTATGAGTTGGTCCATGGGAATCTCAATGTATGCTTGTGAAGGAGGTAAGCTTTGGAATATAGATAAATCGAGTCACTGAAACTTTTTTTTTTTTTTTTTAGAATAGCCTTATCTTTGTCTATATGCACAGGTAATGCAGCCATCAAAATTCTCAGTCTACAAAATGTTCACAGTCATGCTTATTCCTTGACTAAATATTAGGATCACTGCCAGTGGTAACTGGCTCAAAACCAGCTAATTTTTAGATATCTATTTAGTCTGGAATATTCTAGATGGGTGGCACAGTAGTGGCCCTGCTCTGGTCACAGCATAAGAGGAGAAGGTGTCGCTACCATTTGCCAGCTGTGTGTCATTCAGAAAATTATTAACAATATCTCTTTGGTAACACGTGACCTCAAGTCACTTAATTTCTCTGAGCCTAGGTTTCTCATCTGTTAAAAATGGCTCTTCCTAATTTTAGGTAAGTAATAGAAATCATATCCACAAAATATTATGTTTTAAAAAGAGGTTGAAAAGAAAGTTAGTAGACAGTTCCTTCCCTCTAAGAGTCTGTAGATTATGAACAGTACCATAGATAAAGAGATATTTTTTGCTCTCTTATCTATGTGGGTTACTATGAAAATTACTTTTGGTATATGCAGAATATTAATATTAAATAATTTTCTAATTGGTCATGCAGTGAAGGCAGCTAATGAAAAGGCAGATTTTTTTACCCATTTTAATTGGTTATTTCACATGGTGTTTGTGCTACACCTGTGCTTATAATGAGAATGGCGAATTAATCTAACCTTCTGCTCACATGATTCCAATTTTCATGGTTTATACAAGATAATGATAACCTGATTTGCAACACAATTTGTTGTAGATCTGTGTCTTAAATATTTTCATTAGCAGTTCAGGAACTTCATATACAAGAACTGATATATAATACATATTGCCAACAAGAGTTAGCACCAACAGTGTACCTTTCAGTTAGATTCCAGTTTCATTATTTATTTTAATTACTTCTCAGATAATGAAAGAACATAAGGGTACAGGATATTGAGAATCTTAAAATGTTATGAAGTATGCATTTTTATTTTGAAAATCTGTTCCTGTCTGTTTAATGATTTGATTTTTGGGAACCATTTTCCTTCCTGAAGTGGGCAGACTTACAAACTAGAATTCATACTGGACTGTGGATCCTTTAATTATTAATAGTGCATTATTAAACTTTTCATTGTATTTTTTTATGTCCTGCTCTGAATTGATATATTCAAATCTGAGTTGGGAACTAAAAGCAATTTACTGTTTCAGAATCTAATATGTCCTCTTCATTTTCTGTATTTCGTATGTAATTCTTAATATTATATGCAGTACAAATGGATCTTAGGAGGTAGAATCTCATGAGTATGACTTTGGAGAGCTTATGTTAACCACTTTTCTATATTTCAGTGACCAGTCATTTTTGGAGGGGCCACAAAAATAATTGCACAAAAAATCTTAAGACACTTAAAAGTGACTTAAGTGTCTTAATAAGGTGTTTGCAAATTTTCAGTACTAGCTGGAGAAAGCAAGATTATAAGTTCAATTACTGTATAGTTGTGACCTCGCCTTGACCTCAGACTCTGCATAAAGAGAGAAAAAAAAAAGCCACCCCAAGAAATCTCTGCAAGGAATGCATTTCTCTGAAGTCCCAAGCAGTGTGAGTTAGTGGTGATAAACTCCAGACATTCTCTCATTTGATGGTGTGCTGCCATCCCAGTTCATTATCTTAATAGTGGGCATTAAAATAGAATTAGGTTTGCAAGAGGTAGGGGAGGTTTTGATAAAAATTGTGAAAAAGAAGTCAGAGAACATGAGATTCAAATGTCACTAATTAGGAGACGTAACAGACGCCCTTCTGAGCATCTCACTCTCTACACCAATTTTCTCTCCTTGCAATTAAAGAGAGTGGTGGCTAGTATTGTTTCCTGAAAACTCTTCTAATTCCCCCATGAAAAGATGAAATGGAAGTGTCCAACTGTGGTAAAACAGGCAAACATAAATCAACTCAGAAACCCCAAGCCTGTGTACTCAAAGGTCACTGGGGGTTACAGGTTTTGCTGCATGTGAGCTGCACATAGAGCAGTGGAGAGAGCTGAAGCAGTCCCATTTTGCCAAGATCTAGCTTTACTGAACTGTGATTCATCTTCTCCTCTTCCTCTTCCTCCACCTTTCTGGCTTTTTTTTTAAAGGAATAATGATTTGCTTTACTTTCTTGGTTATAGGTTTATTAATGCCCGGAGAAGAATAGTGCAGCCCATGATAGACCAGTCCAACCGAGCAGGCAAGTCCCCCATAGTGACTGTATTCAAGTCACGCAAGCGAAAACCATCCTCAAGCCATTCACCGGGAGGTCCGCTACCTGGTAAATAAGCTGGGAGTGAGTACTAGGAGCGCCTGGCAATTAAAATTAAACCAGTTTCGTTTCATAACAACACTAATCAATTTAACATCATTATAAAATGTTTGGAGAAGGTGAAAAAAAAAAAGCCAACAGAGAAAAGTAACTCTTAAATCATATGCTCAGTTACAATATTCTTGGTACACATTCAATATATTAATGTTATTTTTTTTTCTGAGTTTGCCTTCCCAGCTCTTTCTGCTACTATGACCACTCCCTGGTGCATGGCTTGGTGTGGAATTGCTGTAAACTTTATTACCTGTCAAAAGGGCAAAGAGGTCAGGATCGCTTGTGGGACTCAGTAAAGTTCAAAGACATTCAATGAGGTAGAGCTTTTGTGTGCTTTAATAACCCAAGGCAGCTTACTTCTGAAGCAGCTTTTCATGTACAGTTAAAACATGGGATTCAGGTAGTGGTATAAATACATGGTTCTTATTTCTCAAGACTTCTCTTGGTAATATCCATCTTCTGGTGTTCAACCTTTTTTTTTTAATAACAGCCTTTTTGTTTTGTTTTTTTAATCATGAGCTTAAAATGGTAGTATTCTATGGGATCCTGCCTTGCAGATCTGAAAATCCAAGAAACATCTTTCTAGGATTTGTTTTTGTATTATAATATGCTAGTAAGATCAACAAGAGTTATTTACTAGGAGTGATGCTGGTATGTACTTTCTTTCTTTCTTTTTTTTTTTTTTGAGACAGAGTCTCACTCTGTTGCCCGGGCTAGAGTGAGTGCCGTGGCATCAGCCTAGCTCACAGCAACCTCAAACTCCTGGGCTCAAGCAATCCTTCTGCCTCAGCCTCCCGAGTAGCTGGGACTACA
>CAUYRT010012961.1:0-38059 GCA_963574885.1 Lepilemur ruficaudatus | reverse complement strand
AAAGTAAGTGGCATTCTATAACCACAGATTCAACAGTTGTTTCAGAGCAGGATGCCTCAGCCTGCCAGCATTGTTTAGCAGTAATCATTAGATTTATGACTTGCACTTGTTTTAGTAATACTCGTTGGAGCCTGTGGGGGCCGGGGAGGTGAGTTTCCACAGTAAGTGTTAGTGACAGCACTAGAACGTGCCCATGTGACCAGCTCACTGTGAGAGACTCACCACCACCACCACCACCACCATAAAAAAAATTTGAGCTTCCTGGTATCAGAGCACTTCACCTGTGCACCGGTGGTGGTTTTAAGCCTGGAGCCCACGTGTACTGTGCGACCCAACAGTGCGAGGACCAAGAAGCCTGCACGTGAGACATCAAGAATCCCTTCCAGTGCCTCTCCTGTGTGGCTGTACTGTATCCTCTGCCAGTAATAAAGCTGTTCCGTGAATATAAGCTATTTGAGTCCGTGGGTTCTTTTAGCAATTGAACACTCGGGATTATTAATGGGTAATTAACGCAGTGAAGATGAGAAGGGACCTCAGATACGGGCCTGTGAGGTATGAAGGATGCTTCCAATGGGAGAGCGTTAGCGTTTGGTCCTTAAAGCACATGTCTTTGTGAGTGGGTGTGAGAAAGTACAATACTTCAGTTCTCTTGGACTTTAAGGAAGCACTTCCAAAAAAACCAGGAACACGTTCTGGTTTGCTGCAACAGAAAAATATTTCTAACTTTGACAAAGAATATGTCCATCTAAGTTTGCCAGGAATGTGTGCAAACAGAGAAGGATTGCAGTGTTAATACTCATTTCTTTTTCTTTTTCCCACAAACTCCTTTATTTTGACCCCATACCTCTTGGAAGCAGCATTTTGGTTTCATATATGTAAAGTTTTTTCTCCACAAATAGAACATTATAGACTCTTTTGAGCTCTCAAAGAGCCATGTGCAAATAATGCTAGGCATAAATGAATGAAGGTCACTGGTATTGAAGAAAAATTCAAGACATAACTCATGTCTTCCATGAGTTACGGCAGCACCAACAACAAAACAGAAGGGAAAAGAGAATGTATACGTATGTGTACACATATACATACATATGTGTATACACACACGTGTAATTCTCACATACTACATATATGTGGGAAAATGATCTATAATAAAGAATGAAACAAAATATAATCATTTTATTCTTAGCTCTGGATTTGAGCTGTACCTAAATCCATGCTCTTCTACCTGCCAGCTGTGACAGTGAACAAGTTATTTTAACTGCTCTGAGACTGGTTTCCTCATTTATAAAATGGCAACAATTTTTACTGTGCAAGGTTCTAATGAGGATTAAAAGAGAGAATGCATGTGCTGTGCACGTTACTAAACGTAGGCTGGGTGTGGTGGTTCATGCCTGTATTCCCAGCACTTTGGGAGGCAGAGGAAGGAGGATTGCTTGAGCCCAGGAGTTCAAGGCTGCAGTAAGCTATGATTGCACCACTGCGCTCCAGCCTGGATGACAGAAGGAGACCCTGTCTCAATTACAAAAAGAAAAAAAAAAGAAAACCTAATAAGCACCACCGACAGATTTCCAGAGGAGCAATTTTGACCAAAATTTGTTGACTTCCTTTCCTCCTTCTGAGGGTCTGTGTTGTGTAAAGGGAAATGGAAATCAGAGAAGAGTCCAAGAGTAAATAATTCCTTGATAATTTGGGAAAACAGCATTAATTTAGCTCTACTTGTCTGCACTAGAATAATCCCCTAAGGACCAAGCAAGAAATCTCCCATCACTCGACAGGCAGAGGCAGCTAACACATGGATCTGCTGACCCCAGAGTCCTACCTTTCACCATCCACTTGCCACGGAATCGGAGACAGGAGGGCCACTCACTGGGGATGTAGTTAGATTTAGAGGATCTCTGAGGTCCCTTGTCATGATGTTTTATAAACTACAAAATGCTGTGCCACTTCACATGCTTAACTTGATGTTTACAACTCAAGAATCTGAGTTTCCCAAAGCAATCATCTTGTAAGGGCTCAGTCAACAGTCAAGCCTCAGTCTTCCCATAATGGCGGCTTTCTCCTTCCAGCACAAAGGTAGGCACAGCTACCTGCCCTGTCCACCTGCAGCTGACAGAGGGCACCGGCGGCTGCCTTAGACAGTTTTGACTCAGTGACGAGGTGTCTCTGTTTCCCAATAACTCTCTCTGAGGGCTTTCTCAGGACCAGTGAAGCTTGCAGAGAACCCAGGCAACCCTCAACCAACAGGGCTTGGGCAGGAGTGGGTCAGTGCCAGTCTCTGGTGTGTTCCATGTGGTTTCCAGAGGAGGCCCCAGCACGAGTGAGCCCCAGGTGCCCATAGTGCTAATAACCCACTCATAAAACACGTCCTTTATTGGCTTCCCCCTTCCTGTCTCACCTTCCCTGCTTCCTCAAGTGTCCTTCTTGGAGTCAGCTCCTGTGGACACAACAGCACTACGTCTTTAAGTTGGTCTGCTTCTGGAGGGGCCCACACTGAAACGAATTCGAAAATTCATGCGGTTATACATTGGCACCAAGTAAAAAAAAGTGATAATGACCATGGGTGGCCGATCAGTCAGAACCTGATGACAACATGTTCAAGGCTTGAAAAAGTGAAGATAACATTCTCCACCATGCCGCAAGTTACTTCTCCAACCTCACAAAGACTCCATCTTGCCAGCAACTGCTCTAATTGCAAAGCAGGGTGATGGCCTTCAAGGGGCTCTGTTAAAGCCGTTACAGATCCAGTTTGGACTTTCTAGTTGCTAAACAATAGACTTTAGAATATACGCAAAAAGTAGGATATTATTTCTCAATTCAAGAAAATAACTGAATGCATGCTTTAAAGAAAGTTTTTAAAAAAACTATGAATATGATCAAAGCATTTACCTTATAGGAAATGAGCAATCATCTCAACATACATTTATCAACTTTGTACACATTTTAGGAAGATTTTGAAAGATCTCAATATATATATATTTTTTAATCAAGACAGGATCTCACTCTGTTGTCCAAGCTGGAGTGCAGTGGAGTGATCATAACTCACTGCAGCCTCAAACTCTTGGGCTCAAGTGCACCACCATACCCAGCAAATCTAAAAAAAAAAAATTTTTAACATTTTTAAAAAATTTTTTGCAGAGACAAGACCTTGCTATGTTGTCCAGGCTGTTCTTAAACTCTGGGGCTCAAGTGATCCTCCCGCCTCAGCCTCCTTAGTAGCTGGGATTACAGGCATCAATATAGTATCTAAAAATGGCCAACCATTTTATTTTAGTAAAAAGAGATTCCCAGCTTCTGAGAGTTGACTGTAACTATGGCTGAGAGTGTTTAGATTTTAAAATATATAGATATAAATATATGTATATATGCATGTGTGTAAAATTCTTGCATGAAAACCAATAGCAACACAACTCACTGAAGTTTGATGGGTATTTACTCTGCAGTTTGTCCTGCTCCTGAGACACCAGACTAGTAAGTTACACGCAATAAGTTCACATAACATGTTTGGTTTTATAGACTCTAACCGTTTATTTAACAAAATGGAAATTTCTAATATCTAACGCTTTTCTACATTTAAAATTTCAGGGAAAAGAGGCTCATGTTCTACAGTATACATTATTACAAAAGAGTTCAGTATAAATTTAGCTCAGTTAAAACACTTTCTCTAATGATTAGGATTCATCATCCTTTAGCAAAGTAAGGGGACATTTTTCTTGTGGAAAATGTCCATGTCTCTTTGTCAGAGGAGACGCCTGACCAGCACGACCTTCCCTTTGCTCCAACCTGTCCATCAGAGGGTTTCTTTGACCAACAAAACAGGTGGAAGTCTATTTCTCTATTTTGGTTCCCAAGTCAAGTGTAAGACCTCTTAGTTTAGGAAACAACTCAAATGCATATAAACCAAAGAGCTGTGGTTGTTTTCATCCTCTTTACTCACACACCGCTCCGAAAGCAAAAGTTTTTTTCTGGGCTGTGCTCAGGTGCTGACTGCTGTGCACGTAGCTATCATTAGTGTGACTGTGTGGGAGACTTTTTGAATAATGTATAGCACCCGAGGGAAAGAACTACAGATCCCCCCCTCCCCAAATTTTAAATTATTGCTCTTGCAAACTCTGAAAGCCAAGGATCACTTGTGCCTTGCAGAATCCGGGGGCTCAATCCCCAGGTGCAGAGTACATTTCCCAGGTTTCTCCAGGGCAAAGGCAGGGTGAACACCCTCATTAAACTTGTGCCTAATGATGAAGAGCAACTGTCCACTCTCGGCATTTATGAACAGCAGCCTCTGGTGGTTGTAGTCCAGCAGAATGCCCACTCTGGCTGGCCGCTCGGTCACGTGAACATCACTGGTGATGCCACTGTAGAAAAACGTGTACCTGAAATGAAACAAAATGGGGGGGAAGAAACCTTGAAAATCTTGAAGAGTTCAATAAGGAAAATCACTTGGAAATAACCAATTTTGCAGTTATTAACTTCAATTCACAATAATGAGTTGCAACAATGTTGTCCCAAATCCTTTAACCAGATCCCTCCTAGGTATTAAAATGCATAGCTCAGCCCAACAGATGAGCATTTTTAATGATTTTGCTCCTTCTGCATTAGGAGGCAGTCCCAGAATAACCAACATATGCCTCCCTTGTGATTTTTCTCCACATTCTAATTCCTTCCCAGCTGCCCACATGTTTTAACTACCGCATTCATGGTATGTCATTCTTTTGAATAAAACTCTTTTGAGGCTGCCATGTATTTTTAAAAGTACCACAGGCTTGCCTTCCATACGATGTATTAATTTTACAGTTTAAAAAATTTATAGGTAACTTACATAAGGACCTTTATGAAGTTTAAGAAAGATTTCATTTTTTTTGCCAACTTCATCCTTTGTTTCCGCTTCCCCTTCCCCAAACCAACTTTCCTTTTCATCTTCTCAATGTTTGCCACAGCCTCGCAGCCAAGGGGGGTTGCCTTTTGATTCCTCTCTCCAAGTCAAACAAATTCAATTCATCAACTACTTCCTGGGCATGTCCAGCACTGGACTAGGCACTCAGGGAAGGTGAGGGACCACGGAGCACTGTCCCTGCCTTCTGGGATCCCATGCTGTACGGAGCAGGAAGGAAAAACCGTGGACGAGGGCTGAGAATGTATCTCAGAGCGCAGACTGTTAAAGTGCTTACCAACCACATTTGACAAACGTGCTTCGGTCATGAAGGGAAAGGTTCAAGGCCAGGCCAGGAGGGAGAAATTGCTCACCAGAAAAGCTAAATTGCTCTGTGCAAAAAAATAACACAAGTTTGGGTTTTCTCCTAGCAATCTTAGAAACTGAGGGTGGGGCCCTGAAAGTAGGGGAAGGGAAGGAATGAGAGATGGAAGAGAAGGAAAGTGATGAGAGAAAGGTTTGTGGACAGGGTGGGTCAGAGGACTGGGAGCACAGAGACACCAGTGCAGTTTGCAGCCTAAGAATCTGAGTCAATGATAGGTCTGGCAGGAGGGGCCAAGGACCTTTAATAGCTGTGATGTCTCTTTTAAGGCCCAGAAGCTCAAGCACAGGGACTTAGGGACTGGCAACTCGATAACTTCACTGCAGAAAGAAACTCGCATGTGAGGACAGAGGCTCATGGGGATGGGGAGCTAAGTGAGACTTAGGGGATGAGGAAGGACCTCTTTACAGCCTTGCTAAGGAGAGAGATGCCAGGACATTATGAAGTTCTGGAAGCTGCAGGGCAGACAAACGTTTCAGGCAGCAATGATGGGGAGCAGCAATGTGGGCTGGGCCCTTACAGAAGGCTTTGGGAGCAGACGGGCTTAAACTCAGCCAAAAAGAATGGGCAGGGCTTGAATACGTGGAAAGGAAGGAGAAAGAGATCCACTCAGTGAGGACAACAGCCACCATAATGAGGTGGCCGAATGGCCTGTATGTGGCAGAGAACATCACCATCTGCCTGATGGGCTTGGACGGGACATAGGAGTGACTTTTAGGATATTACATATATAAGCAAGTCAGGAGTCAGACTCTAGACCTGCCCTGTCAAATACAGTAGCCACTGGCCACATGTGGCCACTTAAAAATTAATTAAAATTAAATAAAATTTAAAATTCAGTTTTTCAGTCCGACTAGCCACACTTTAAGCATTTAATAGCCACTCTGACATCATTTTCCTATTTTTGTAGAATGTTCTATTGCAGTGCTGGTCTGGAGGGTTCCTGATGACCAAATGAGCTATTTCCTCTCCCTGGTCCCCATATTCTGATAGCCCAATGCTGGTTACTCCTTGAGCCAATCCCCACCACAGAGGCCACAGATGTAAAGACATTGCTGAAGCCCTGGCTCCACCAGTTCTGTAGGACGTGGAGTCTGCCCAGCTCTGCTTTTGCCTCCATTTCCGACTGAGCACACCGACTCCTCCACTAACCTGCGTCTGGCCTGAAACTCAGCCTGTTAGCCTGAGACCTGGCTCCCTGCCCAGCTTTTGCCAGCCCGCCTTGGGACGGGTGGTCCCTGTTCAAACAAGCATCATCCAGAAGCCTGACTCTGAACCTGAGTGACCCTGGACCTGCCTGTCCATGGCCCCCTCCCCAGGCAGACTGAGGACCCCACCCCCTTGAATCTCACAGCTGGCCCAGACTCGGCCCAGACCCTCGCCAGTGGCCACACCCCTCGGGGCTGTCACCCCGGCCTGGCCACGTTCTTTCCGGCTTCCCCTCTTCACTGTGCCCTGCACGTGGTCCCCCCGACTTCTGGTACTGCTGTCGATGCTTGCAGATTTTTGAGCAGAAAAGGAAGGGATATGATGAAAGTGATGTTTTAGAAACATTTTTCAGTTTGGACATGTGGGATAGCTGAGGCGAAGTGAGCCTACAGGCAGGGGGGCTGCTGGGGAAACTGCAAAGGAGGTGAGGCAGCCTTGAACTAGGACAGCAACGTGAGGAGTGGACAGGAAGAAAGCCAGCTGACTTTCTTCTTGAGACAGACCATCTCCGTCATGACAGTGACAGCTTAAAGCTCAAATTCTGTGTAAGCAGAATCAAGAGTAACACAGGCTAGTTTAAATCATTAAGCCAGAAAGAGCGAAAGACATAAAAGGCTGCTGCAGCAGCTCTCCCAGCGTCCCAGAGGCTGGGGTGCTCCACATGAAGTCCACAAAGCAAGAAATGAGGCACTTGGGACCTGACCTCCCTCTGCCGTGACCACACAGGTTGACACACCCTTTCTCCTACTATCTATGGAGCCCACCCTGGGCCTGAAAGAGCCAAAGACCAAAGTTGTAGGTTGACTTTGTCAACAAAATATACAATTCTATTTTCTACAGTCTAGAAATATGCTATTGGAAGTTAGTCCTTGGTTTGGATTTTTAAGGATTTGAATAGGTAAGGATGTTTTCATGAAATTAATACCTAGTTTCGGCCCTAAATCTACTAACTGTAAACTCTGAGTTTGAGTGATTTCAAACTCTGGGCAGGGGCTGGGTCCTTCAGCATTGCACAGTGCTGAATATCAATTAATCATTATCACTCTGACTTGATGGAATGTGACGTTAAATAGTGCTTGGAGATGGTGTCCTTATGAACCATCTCAGAGAAGCAAACTGTCAAGTAGGATTCAGGCAGAAATGTGCAGCCTGAGATATGCAAATCCCAATCTGTGGGCCTTTTCTGGGAACTTGCAGGCACTGAAGGCTTCTTTTTAAAGCATTTCATTTGAATAATGCCTCACATTTGTACGACACTTTACAATTTCAAAGATCTTCCCTGTACCTGATTTCATGTGATCCTCACAACCCCAAAAAGCCAGGTATTACTGTCCCCTGCTAAGACAGACGATGCATGTAAGGTTGCTCAAAGGGTTAACCAACTTACAGTGAATAGCAACAGGTGGCAAAGCAAGGAGGGAGCCAGGACTAAAATTAGGTTCCTGGCTCCCAGGCCAGTGCTCTTTCTATTAAACCATGCTGTGAGCATTCAGCATTATAACAAGCTTGCCTGATCTCTCTGAGACTAACACAAGATAATGGCTTTTACACAACCACTAACCAAACAATATGAGTAAAGTAGACCAGAGCTTGGCAAACTTTTTCTGTAAAGGGGCAGATAGTAAATATCTTAGGATTTGGAGGCCATTTGGTCTCTGTCAGCTCCGCCACTGTAGTGCAGAAGTAGCCATAGACCATACACAAACAAATGAGCATGACTGCGTTGCATAAAACTTTATGTACAAAAACGGGCAGCAGGTCATGTTTGGCCTCTGGGCTGCGGTTTGCCAGTCCCCCATATAGACCAACATGGGAGAGGTGTGGGGTGTCCACTTCCTCCTCTGTTGATTCCTTCTCTGCGGAGGGAGCTCTCTTAGCATTACCCTGTGATCTCTCTGCACCCTGGGGTGAGGTTAGAAGGAAAAACTGGCCCTGCATAGTCCAGCATCCCCTCCCTCTTCCCCATCTCTTGCTCATAAGCTGACTGGAGAGACACAGAATCCTTCTCTGTTTCTCCAGAGACCACCTCTGTCCTGCAGGGCAGGGAAGCTGGCCTGGCCAGGGCTCTGGGTGGGTAAACCTGTGTAATAATGGGGTTCAATATAAGAAACACTCTTGCTCTTAGATATGATCCACATTCTCTGAAGTTAGCTTTCTCAGTAATAAGTGTAAGGGTTTCATCTCCATATAGTCAACTCTTGTTTTCTTTCTTAGTTGGCTCAGAACTAAGGGAAGTGAGATGCTATTTATTAGGTCCCTTGGAGACCGTAGACACCCGTGCAGATATTTTGATTAGGAGGGAAGGGGCAGGGCTCCAGCTTACCTCTGTGGCTCGGAGCAGTGCATGTACCACGAGGTGTCCCCTTTTCCCAGGGTCCCAGCCTGCACAGCCGAGCTGGAGCAGATGCCAAGTCGATAAGCTGGGCAGTCTGTGACTGTGGTTTCCCAGTAATGCTGGCCACAGGCAGGCAGCACCTCGCCCAGCACCGATGGGATCCTGCAGGCAAAGTTGATCAGATTAAGCTTGGCACAGAAATCACCATTCTCATCAGCATCAACATTCATAAACTCACACACAGTTTAGGTGGGATTCTATCCTTGGAAGCTGCCACAGAGTTCCCCAAACTCTCAACACGCATTTGCTGTATTTCCCCTGTCACATACAATGTGCATATATTGCACCTTGCATCTCTTAAAGGAAGTGGGAACCAGGAAATAACTAGAATAATGGCAGGACAAAAAGAAATGGCACAATCTCTGATTTTAAGGAGAGAGAGGAAATACAAGGCAGGCAGGTGGGGAATATGACTTGCAGAGTTTTCTTCCAACACTTGCTAAAAAGGAATCACCAAAACCTTCTTTAACAGTGAGTTCTAGTGCCTGCTGACCTTACTGGGCACGGCAAACAAAACACCTCTTAAACGGTAAGACAGTTGGTTAGGCCTGAGCAAAGCCGAGTGTGGAATTAACCAGGTATGTTTAGTGTGCTTTGTAGATGCTTGTGGTCAACAGTCTGCATGACTGTGGCCTCTTTGGGTTGTAGTAGGTTCCCCTGAGAGGTTGGTTAACAGTATCTTTTTTGTCTCACCTTAGCTATTTTTACAAGAGGCTCAGTAAAATGAACCAAAGTACTTTCAGCTGCTGATGGGTGACCTTGTTTGCATGAATTGCTCAAATTTTGCTTGGAAATGGCTGAGACAGCAAGGAAGCATTTTTAATTTAAGCAGCGTTAATATTCAGTCAGCACCCTCCTTCTCTCCCCTTTAACAGATGAGAAAATGATTAATGCAAGGAAATGTATTTCACTTCCTCATGTCTTTACCCAACAACCTCATTTCAGAGAGGTGGCTACTGACAAGCCCTCACTCTGGAGCAAAGCCCGGCTGCCTGACATTTATGAGCTAATTTTCTGGTTAATAATAAATAAAATTCTATAAAATACATTACAGTTATCATCAGTTATTATCTATGAACTCTAACCCACCTCCAGTCTACTTCCTTTCAATTTTTTGAGAAATCCAAAAGACAGAAAAGCTCAACCTATTTCTTAACTCTTTTCTTTCCCCTCATGAATTCACTCATTTGTATACTTTTAGCATCTACAATGCCCAGGCCCCATGCTAGACCCTGGGGATTCACAGATGCATAAGACAGACGATTACTCATGATCGAATGGCTGACAAATGGTCCCAGGAGTTTTCAGTCCTTTTACACAGATAAGACCAAAGGATGCCAGAGCCCAGAGAAGGCACGACCATTTCTAGAAGTGGTGGTAACACCTGAGCCAGGCCACAGACAGGCAAGTAGCGACATGACAGGAAAGCAGCACAGGTGGCCACCGGCCAGCTTAGTGCACATCAGCACCGACAGCAGCGTGGGCTTCACGTGCTTTCTCCCATTTGGCCACTTTGACCCTCAAATGACCGTGAGAGTTTGCAGGCAAGTTGCAGGGCAGCCTCCCCACCCTGTCCTCAACTTCCGGCTCTTCTTTTCTTTGATGCTTCCTTTTGGGGGAGCTGCTATGGGGCCAAGATTCTGTGGCCAGAACCAGGAACACAATAAAATGTCCTTCTCCTCTATTCCTTTTCAAGAGGGTTGATACAAAATCCAGTACGCTATTGAAAATAACAGATAAATTACTGGGCTCTTTTTTAAAAACTGAAACAGAGATAATACCTTAAAACTTCCAATGTTTTAAGCAAAACCATCTGTGCTTGTCTTTCCAATAAAAATACTGACACTTGCTCCAAGTTATGAACCATCGCTACCACTTTCCCCTAGCAACGAACCACAGGTGAACTGCTGGGGCACACACACTTATAGCCAACACCACGTCCAGGCCTGTGCATTAAGCTAAGAACATGCTCAGCCGACGCCACACTGAGGCAACCTAAGACTCTAGCGTTGGGGCATTCGTCCACTTAGGTTTCTGCTTCTACTTACTCCGTCAGCCTTCTCCTCTCAGTGAAGCTGATCACGGTCCCATTGGAGGAAATCTGTAGAGCAGGATGAGCCATTTCTCTCAACAAGAGAAATCTGGTTCCTATTGCAGTTAAGAAAATAGGATTATAACATTGCCGTGGTGTCCAATGCGGTCCCCAGGCCAGGCCCCACATTTCAGATCTTAGTTTCCCTCTCCTCTGACATCAAAATCCTCTCACTCAGTGTTTTCAGATCCATAGCTGAAAATCTCACTCGTGATGAGGCATTCCTGGATGCCAGTGGCTGGCTTCCACGGGGCTGCTGGTATGTCCTTGCAGGTGTATCCTGTACTAGAGCTCACTCTGCTATGCAAAGTGTGCTCCTTGGACTAGCAGCTTCTACATCACCTGGAAACTAGTTAGAATCTCAGGCCCCATCCCAGACCTACCAACTCAGAATCTGTATTTTAACAATATCCTCAGGAGACCTGTCTGTGCATTAAAATTTGGGGATGCATTGATATAGCCTAAAGGAGAGGCTTTAACAATTGGAGGTACAGGCACAATGTTGGAACTATGGAGAGAACATTTCTGGGCAGGCAGCCCTCACATCTGCTCTTCATAATCATCAGACTGGCCCTAACTGCATCACAAATGAGACAGGTGCACAAATTTTTGCTGGTTAAGCAAATCACATATGGTGCTATCTCTGGGTCTAGGATAAGATAATAAAATGATCACCGTTCCATTCCTCACTTCCTTTCACAAAAACTGAAAACAAACATTTTTTGTTGGCATCTTCCTGGCATTTTCCTCAAAATGTCATTGAGCAGTTCTATCACTTCCTTGAGTTATTCTTTCAATCATTCATTCAATAAACATTAATTGGCACAAACTATGTGCCAAGCACCAAGAATAAACAGAAGAACAAGACTGGAAACTCATTCATAGAGTTCGTAGTGTAATAGAATAGGAATACCCCCAATCCACCACACACACACACAATATACCCACAAATTAGAGCACATTGTGAGTCAAACAAGAATCATCTGGGGAGGTTTCTAAAAACACAAATGTCCAAGCCCAACTCCAGATCTCTGGGAGTGGGACCAGGGCATCAGTATCTTTTAAGCACCCTGACTGATTGCTAATGGGTAGCCAAGGTCGAGAACCTTCACAGCAGATAAATAAAGAAACATCTTGACTTTTGACCAATCTTAGGTCCCAATGACAAAAAGTAGCACTGACAGCAGGTTGGAGCTTTATGAAGTTGACCTTTAAGATGTCTTCTCTGGGTGTCAGAAGGGAAGGAAATATTGGAAATAGCTTGCTGTGTACAAAGGAAAACGTACCTCTGGTGGAGATGAGGGCAGCTTCACTCTGTTCACTTGTCCCAAATGCATTGATGGCTCTCACGTAGAAAAAGTAATTATCATTGGGTTGGAGGTTAACTTTCAGCTGCAGTCCTTTGATTCCAGAGAAAGATCTAAATACAAAGTGAAAATAATAATTTTAAATATAAGGCCATCTGCTAAATGACTCACATTTCAATGCTGTAGTGAACGAATATATGTTATTAACAACAAATAACTTATTTGATTCCCTTTTTAGGACCATTGAAGTTAGCAAGCCATATTCTGCAAAATAGCCATTGTCCACTAAAATTACTTTATCAATTCATTTCTATTTTTGTCAACTTTTGTCCAGTGTGTGCCTTCCAGAATGGTCTTTGGAACAGAATCAGATGCTTTTTTTTTTTTAATTCAGAAAACAAACTGATTTTGTGGTTAATGAATCTCCAAGAACATATTATTTTCTTTATCAATTTTTGGCTGAGAGAGCACTTTTGGATTAAGATGATGTTAAATCAATCTATAATACAAAGTACCCCAATTATCTCATTAATAGATCCAAAGTATGGAAAACTTAAGGTAATGATTTCCTACATGAACATCATGCCAAAGCTACCGAAGTTAATAGAAACTGAATATCTTTAAAGAAGACACTATCTTTTAAAGCAAACTTGATCCTGGCAAGACAAGAGAATTCTAAGTGCCAAAAAAAATCCTCAAAGTTGCTGTTTCTAAATCACCTATTTAAATTAAAAGAAAAGTGCTAGTAGTGGTCTCTAATTGGCAGTGGGCTTGGCAAGTGCACTGTAACAACCCAACCAGTTAAATGCAAATAGACTCGCTGGATTTGAAGATGGAACTCTCTGGATTTGCCAAAGAACTGGAATAGTTTTGTGCTTCTTTTCCATTCTCTTTAATCTGCTTGATATCATGGCCTAGAGCAATGATACTTAAGAAAAAAAAAAAAAGCATTCAAGTGCTCTTTCTGTAAGCCTCCTTTGGGAGAGGCTGTGGAGAGAATTACAAGTTAGGCTCCTTGCTGATGAAAGAATTCCTAACCCCAGAGCTAGAGAGCCAGAGTTCTGCTCCTAGGAGTATGCAGTGTATAATGGTCAACGGAAATAATAGCACAATAGCCTTCAGGTCCATTCTCAGAGAAGTAGGGGTTTTTATTTGTTTTGTTTTGCTGTTAATGAATACACCACAAAAGCATTAGAATCCAAGAGTGGTCACTGTTCATCCACAGACGGATTTTTTTTTTCCATGTTACTTCTACTTTTGCTGAGTTATTTCACTTCTCAATACCTGCCTTAGAGAATAGCATGGAGAACCTGAGAAAGAAAAAAGGATCATTGACTCAGAAAACCAACTAATTTAGAACTTAAAGCAGAATAACCACCCCACCTCCACCCCAGGTCTATAAGTACAGAACTCACTGGGTGTTCCTTAGAAGGAAGTGGGGAGGAGAGCAGCCTGGATCTGTTTGTGCATCTGCTGTTTAGCGCCTGTGTCTGGAAAAGGTCAGTCCGAACACTCAGATCATATTGGTTGTTATTTCAGAAACTGTCACCTGATGAGACCTTCAGGAGAGGACTATCTTTAGATACACTGAGAATAGATCAATGAAATTGAACCACATGTCCACTGACAACTAATTATGCTCCAGTTAATTAATGAAAAAACATGCCCTATGACTGAGAATGTAATTCCTGGCTAGTATCTAAAATATTATTCTGGGGTAGATGTATTGCTTATCTTATCTGAATTGATGACTGAAGAAATATTTTAAATGTACATTAACTATAATTAGTGATAAAATGATCGTCTCAATAAGCACATTCAGCCTGAACTGAATTTTAGACTTCATTCACTCATTAAATACAAATTTATTGAGCACTTATCCTACGCCCAGGCTCTGTTATCCTGAAGCCTCAGGGGAAAGTGACAAAGATTGGTGAGGAAGTTTTTGCTCCAGAGACTAGATAGAACATACTGACTTCATTTTGTAACAGTACAGTTGTTAATACCAAGTATGCTGGCTTTTTTTAGGTAAGTGTTTGCCGTTAAGATTTATGAAGTCTGTCAAGGAGGAAATTCCACATATATAGTCAACTGCGTGCTATTTCTCATTACTCGTTTAAAGAATAAAGGTTTACGTGGTACTGAAGTCAAAATATGGGAGCAGTCCTGCTTGCAGTGCATTAAACAGGTTATGCAGATTTGACAGACATGCGCAATGCCCCAGGCATGAAAACAAAAGTAATACCACATGTGGTGGTGTTTTATTGTTTAAAAGTTGCCATCTTATGCTCAAGCAGCAAGAACAAAATGAAAAAGAGCAGAACAAATGGTTTGTTTCCATGTCTATTTATTCTGACTCCACTTAGATGTCACCAAAGTCTCCATGTCAGCTGTCCCTGCTTTTTAGCCAAAGGAAAACTTCAACAATTTTGGAATTTGAGATCTAAAGAATGGCACCTTTCCAGAGGTTATGATTTCTTTATTTAAAAATCAAAAACCTGTCATAATTGCAATTAAATCCACATGACTTATAACAAACATTGCATAGTTTGCAGAAAAATTCAAGTTCTCAGAGTATCCAAAATGAAGTTAAGTGGTCCAATAACAAATGAAACCACAGTAGGTTGCTGGTGCTCAGTTAAGAAGGGATTTTAGACCAGTAAATAATATGACTACTGGGACTACGATTAGAAGTCTCGAGCCAATAATAAAACTCAAAAGTCAATAGGAAATTTGACTCAAATGGTCTCACTTTGGGTCATAAGCATGGGATTTTCCCTACAAGAGCCACAGTGCAGTGGAAAGGGATGGCTTTAGGTGTGCAGCTTCCAGAGATGTGAGGGCAGGAAACAGCACCTAGAAACCCCGACACATTAGCAAATCAGCAGATTGCGGGTGGAGCATAAACACGAGTGGAGTTGGAACTTAGCACAGAGCTCTGTGCCCAGCAGGTCTTCAAAGGCCTCAACCTGCTCATTCGTTAAGCTCCAATACTGTAAAGCCAACCATGAGGCCAACTCACTGTCTCCTCAGGAGTCTGAAGGGCTGTCATGTGAATGGGAGACTGGTTGGTCTCCTTCCCTGTTGTTTCAGAGGGCAAATGAGAGGAAGGACTCAGGAGGCTGATGACTGCCCAATACAAGGGAGGCCTTTCCAGCTTGTGCCCTTTCAGTCTTCAGCTTTTGCAAGGAGTGATTGGAAAGGCCAATCTCTCTGTTGTCCAAAACCTTGGACAACAGAGCAATAATCATTTTAAGTGGGAATTAAAAAGGATCTTTACGAAATAAAAAATCAACAGAAACTTAATGTTTAAGAGGAAAATACTAAAAGCATTCACATTAAGTCAAAGAGAAATACGAGGTTAAAAAAACTGGGGGAGGTAGGAGGTAAAATTATGACCATTTGCAGATGATATGACTGTTTATCTAGAAAACCCAATAAAATCAGCTGAATGCTTACAAAATCAGAGAATTCAGTAAGATGGCTAAATATGAACCAAATACAAAAAAATCAAAAGACTTCATATATAAATAACAAATAGACAGGAAATAAAATGAAAGTTTTTTTTTTTTTGAGACAGGGTTCTCATTCCTTTTCCCAGACTAGAGTGCAGTGGCCTCATCATACTTCACTACAACCTCAAAACTCCTGGACTCAAGTCCCCCTGCCTTAGCCTCTTGAATAGCTGGGACTACAGGCATATGCCACCATGACTAGCTATTTTTTTTTTTTTTTCTAGAAAAGGAGTCTTGCTGTGTTGCCTAGTCTGGTCTTAAACTCCTGGCCTCAAGTGATCTCCGGCCTTGGCCTCCCAAAGTGCTGGGATTACAGGCGTGAGCCACTGTGCCCAGCTGAAAAGTCTTATTTAGAATAGTGACAAACATTAAAAAAGTATAAGATTCACATGAAGAACATTTTTTAAGATGCTATTGAGAGAAAACACAAAAGACTTGAATAAAGGGAAAGGCACATCAATTCTTGGACAGGAAAATGCAACATCACAAAACTTTCAATTCTCTCTCAATCTATAAATTTAACACGATCTCTAAAGATAACAAATTGTCAGGGGCAGGCTGGTGGAGGAGGCTATTTGAGCTGATTCTAAAGATCATATGAAATACAAATTAGCAAATAGAAGAAAAAAAAAGTCACGAAGGGGCAACCTAATCTATCAGGAATTCTAAATTATAAAGCTATAATAATAAAAACAGTGTGGTCCTGGGGCATATATAGATAGATTCATGGAACAGATTATAATATAGGTCAGGAATAGAGCTACACATCCAGTCTGTGGAGTATATACTGATGGAAGCATTTCAGATCAGAAGGGAAAATGCTGGGTGTTCTTGTCGGGACAGCTGGATAGCCACACTAAAAAAAATATAGACTTGGATTCCCTACTTCACACTTTCTACTGAAATAAATTCCAGATGATAAAATATCTGGTTTTAAAAAATTAAATTACCATATTGGCTACTACAAAAAAAAACACATGGGAACACACATACTCTTGGGGGGGAGGTACATTTTGAAATATGACACAAAAATTTAAAAGCTATTTTCAAAGGAGATTGATACATTCAACTAAATTATGATTTAAAAATATGCATGGCAAAAAATAACAAAAAAAGATTTGCAACTCGTATCACATATGAGAGCTAACTTCCTTTAAAAAAAAAAAAAAGAAAGAGCCTCTACAAACCAACACCACAATCCAACAGAAAAAAAATTAGTAAAGGAAATGAATAGTTCATAGAAAAAGAAGTACTATACATTGCTCTGAAACATATGAAAAGATATTCAACCTAATAATAGCAGTGCACAGTTAAACTACAATAAGATTCCATTTCCTACCTATTAAATTGTAGAAGATCAAAAGTTTTATCACACCAGGTATAGGCAAGGGTATGAGGAACCAAGCACTCTTACACCCTGCTAGCCAGAGTGTGAGCAGCTACAACCTTTATGGAGACTCTTTGGTAATATCCACCAAAATTCACAATGAAGACACCTTTTGACCAGTCATTCTACTTCTAGGAATTGAATCTAAAAATATATTTGTGGGTGGGGCAAAGGCAATATATGTAATCTAAACATTTGTACCCTTGGAATAGGCTGAAATAAAAAAAATAAAAAATAAATCAATAAAAATAAATTTGCATTTGTGAAATGATGTATGCACAGGGTTGTTTACTGCAACATTGTTTGTGATAGCAAGAGAACAGAAACAACTTAAATGCTTCCCAACTAGTAAATAAGTTAAATTATATTCTTAAACCAGAATACAATGAAATTGTTTTTTAAAATTGAGGCAGTTCCATATGTATTGATATGGGTTGTTCACCAAGGCATATTTTTAAGCAAGAAAAACAAGGTGGTGGAAACATATACAGCAAGCTACCATTAGTTGAAAAACTATAGATGCTTGGTATGAGCACAGAATCTATCTGAAAGGATAAATATGAATCGGGTAACGGTAGTTGTTTCTGGGGAGGAGATTTGAGTAGGCAAAGCATAGGTATAAAGGAGACTTAATTTCCATTGTAATCCCTTTTGTGTCCTTTGAATTTGTACCATAAGTACATATTCTCTATCCAAAATTAATTAATTAATTAATTACTTTAAAGTAAATTAATTAATTTCCTTTTAAGAGCTATATCATCAGTTCAGGATTTCAGGAGTTGATTGAATATTTGTAGAATCTCAAAGGGCACGTTAGTTTGAACACTGTAAGGTAGGTTCTCCAGGAATTTGATAATTCAGCAACTTGTGTGGGATGGAAAGCAGAGCATGCACGTGCTTAAGGTCACTTGAGGGGCTGGCAGTTACAGGGAGTGGCCGTTCTCTGCACCAGCAGGTCTACCAGCTGGATCTAAGCATGCTTCCTCCCCAGGGAGGGGCACCTGTATACAAACCACATGGAGGAGTCCAGTGCCCTGACTCCTGGAAGCAGCCTATTGATGGTGTCGTCACTGCAGCGTACAACAGATGGCTAAGTAGGAATTGTTTTTAAAAACACAGTTGGCTCTTACTGGCATCCAAGTTGGCAGCACCAACATTCAGCCATCAGTCAGCACCGTGTAATGTGAACTGTGAACAGAGCACATGGCTGGGCCCTGTGGGACCAGCTACTAAAACAGTGTTTCCCAAACCTGCCTGGGCACATTAGACCTTCCGAACTGAAATCTCTTAAGAGGGGCCTTTGAATCTCAATGTTTAACAAGCATTCCAGTTGATCATTTTTTTGATCATTTAGGCCCAGGACACACAATCATAAGATAATGTGGGGTGAGGAGGGATGAGAAGGAAAAACAGGAAAAAAGAAAACTACATGAGAATGTAAGCAACACTAAATACAAGAAAACTAACTAAATAGCCATGGCTGTTCAAAGCCATTTATAAAACCATAACTAACTGTAAATATGGAACTTTTTGTTTCAGGTGAAAAATTTTGGTTAAATCAGGATTAAGAAGAAAGTTCTTTACATTGTGATTTTCCTTCTTTAAAAACTTGCTAAACAAAAATTTTTGAATAGGATTATTTTTCTTTTGATAAATGAGGATCTTATGAGACTTGATGTTAATAAAATATCACTCTTAGTTCATAAGAGTACAGAAAAATAACATGGAGGCCGAATGTTGACAACCATGGGACGGACATAGGCTTTATGTGGTTAGAAGGTCTCACAAAATCCCCATAAGCTAAAGCTTCCAGCAGAAAGCTCCTGGATTTTCATTTTCTTTCTAGTTCCCCACAAAAGCCTGAATGATACCATTTATATTTCAGGCAGAGAATCCCAGGAGCTTAGTAACATTTATTCTCCTGTATTCTCTAAGCCTTCCTTTACCACGCCATGGCCACATATGTGGACAATTCCTTGAGGTCCCCACAGAATGGCCAGTACAGGATGGTGATTTAACATTATGCTTTCAGATCCCGTTTAAAAAAAAATGGTTACACTGGGAATGTTTTTGCATCTTTTGTAAAACTGCTCTTAAAGACAATTGCTACTATCTTGTTCAAATAGCCCTTATATAAAGATCTACATGAAAAATTCATCTTAGAGCTGAATGTCAAGAAATATAATTGTCTCTCTTAGTGAAATGTTGTGCTTCCTTTTTAAAAAGGAGATGAGTTATGTAATCTCTTTCTTCCTCTTGCTCCCTCCCCCTCTCTCCTGTTTTCACATTAGCTGCCAGAAAGTTCAGATTTAAATTTCATGTTCCGTTGAGCTACAGTTCTTAATCCGCACTTTCTGAGACGGTCTCCTCAGCCCTGTGCTGTTTGGCTCTTGTTCTTATAGGGTTGTTGTACGGTTCTATTATATCTGGGTCTTTTGTTGTGCACAACTTGAATACTTTTTTGGAACTTAACATAAGTCAGAAGTGAAGGAATAGTTGGGTTTCAATTGACTGAGGTTTTACTGTATAACCATGAGGAGGATGGGAGTTTTTAAATGATCAAAGTCAAATTAGGGTCATTTGAAAAGAAAGATTTCATTTCCAAAAAGCTGAATGCCAAGAGTATTGGGGGGTAAAAATCCTCTTCACATAACTCACTCTACCAAAGACTCCCTGCAGAGGGATATTACAACTGGATCAGGAAAATACTACCACATACTGGTGGCCATTAGCTCTTTTTTGAGACAGAGTCTTACTCTGTCGCCCGGGCTAGAGTGCCGTGGCGTCAGCCTAGCTCACAGCAACCTCAAACTCCTGAGCTCAAGTGATCTTTCTGCCTCAGCCTCCGAGTAGCTGGGACTACAGGCATGCGCCACCATGCCCAGCTAATTTCTTCTATATATATTTTTAATTGTCCAGATAATTTCTTTCTATTTTTAGTAGAGACAGGGTCTTGCTCTTCCTCGGGCTGGTCTAGAACTCCTGAGCTCAAACGATCCACCTGCCTCGACCTCCCAGAGTGCTAGGATTACAGGTGTGAGGCACCGCGCCTGGCCTATTAGGTCTTAATTACTCAACAAATTTTGGCCCGATCATGTCGGTGGCCCTCCTGTCACCCTATGAAGCAAGCATGGAGCAGGAATAACTGTCTCCTTTACCCACAGGTTGTAGAGACGGTCCAATGACTTACTGTTGACCATTGGTCAGTCATGACCTATCTATCTGAAAGCTTAGTAAGAAAGTTTGGGAAAAAAAAGAAAGAAATGCTGGGATTCCTCACTCCTACTCAGGCACGAAGTTCATGAAGAAACTCACTCTTATTTGTCCTTATTTTACTTTACAGGTAGAGCAGTGGGTGATCCCAGCTGGAACACCCACCAATGGCAGGCAATTCTGTTCCTGCTTCACCAGGTGTGGCCCCAAAAGATGGAAGCAGGAGGAACATGAGCTCACAGGCCAGGCACCTAGAGCTCACCCTCCCCTGGAAATGTGCATCTTGGAGGGTGGCCCAGGGAGGGTCTCCCTACCCCACAGCCTCACCAGGGCCAGGGAGCAGGAAGCTCATTCCCAACTACTTTGTGGCGTATTGAGTCTCACAGATTTGTCATTCAATACACGGCTTCTCTCTGCACAGCCCACACAGCTAATCCCTGTACTATATTTCTCTCAGTTTTCCCTCCTCCACCCACACTTCTGCTGACTTCTCTCCACACAGGAGAGACAGAACAGCTGAGGAAACAGCAGAGCGGTGGAAAATTTCTGAAAGTGTTTTGAGCCCACCCAACCTGAGGCGAGCATTCAAAGAAAAACAGGAAGAGGGTGAGTAGGAGCTCCCTCAGCCCCCACACACAAGCCGGGGATTGTCACTCCCGCCCACCCCAATCCCAACAGGGGCCAACTGCCGGGACTGAGCCTCAGTGCCCACACGCAAAAATATGCAAATATGTTTTCTGTGAGGATTATGGAATGGAGGCAATCGCTCAGCTATTTCAGACACTGTGTCATGAAACTTGAGGGCAAACTAGGTTCATTTTATTCAAGCATCCACTGTAAGAGTTCAACCGGCACCTCTGGTCTTAAATTGGACTATCTAGAGGCTATCATACTGGGAGAATGAATGCAGGTGTGAAGATGGATGTGTTTCTGTTCTGGCAACCAAAATTAGAAGCCCCAATCTAGAGGACAATCAATGCCCTCTGTGTGTGGTGTGTGATTTAATATTATTCATCCTTCTCTCCCTTTTTTTCATTTCAACTTTTCTTCCTACACCAGACCAGAGCTTTTAAGGCTGCCTTTTTTTTCAGGGATTGGGTATGAGAAAGAGATGTGAATTCATTTAGTTCTTGCTCCTTCTCTCTTTTGCTACAGATTCCAGCCAGTTAGATGACTTGAAGTGGAGAAGGGCAAAAGGAGATTACTTAATCTCCTTTACTCATGCATTCACTCATTCATTAAACAGACGTTTATGGAGTATCTACACAGATAAGTTCCTCATCCTCCCAGTTTATGGTCTAGGCTCAGTCAAACTGAGCTACCACAAGGAAATAATCTTTGATCCTGCTCACTTCCCTTCAGTGACCTCTGGATCGATTTTTCGATCTGGTTACGTACTATAGGATTTTTGCATGGAACGCAGAACCTATGTGAGGGTTATATAACCAATGGATAAACAAGATTATAAATGCCCTTTCCTATTAGTGATCCATGGAAAGGTTTCTAGCCCACAGATTAGACTAGTCCTATCTCCTGGTTAAGTATCCAAGCACTAAAATTAATTCGTTCACCCATCCTTCTTTACTATGTTGGCACAATTTATTTTTCCCATTTTGAATAATAGATTATCCTCAAAGCTGGCCTAATTTTCTTATTATGTGCTTGATGCTAATTGATATTAACCGATTCAGGTATCACATATGTCTTGAGTAGCTACAATATGCCAGGCACTGTCTCAGGCACTGAGGCTCCACCTTACATAATGATCCCTTCACAGAGCCAACAAGGGAGTGAGACCAGACAACTCTTGGCTCTTTCCAAGAGACAAAGTAACTTTAATTAGCCATTGCTGTGCAGAAAACCAAAGTGAAGAATGTGGTCCTAATACAATGGAAAAAAGAAGGGATTGTTTGCATTCATTGACTAGAGGTGATCAAGTTTTGAGGTTTGTTATCAGCTTTACTGTCAGACTGGTTATCCACCAACAACATCTTAGAGATTGAGCTATATAGGCTGTAGTTAAATAGTTAATGTTTCATAGAGTTTTGAAACACCAGACCCTGTAAGGAATGTTTTAAAGTTGGTTGTCAGAACCAGATGGTCAAAAGACCTATGACACATGGCCATTCTCAAAGAGCAGAATTTCCCTTCCCTCCTTACCTCTCAAATTGGAGAACCGAAGAGATACAAATGAGTTTTACAGTCCTGGGGCTCTGAGATTAAGGATGAATTACTTCACAGTCTGTTGATGCCAGCCTGGGGTATAAGACGCTGAGGCTCATACCAATGAGGGATGGCTCTGATGTGGTGTGTCAGCAATAGACTTAGCAAGTGAACAGGGCAATAATTTGTGGCCAAGAAAATTTTGCTCACTTCAAAAAATTATCTATTGTCAGACTCAGCAGGGATTCAGAGGCTAGAGAGCCAGCCGTGGGCTGTGGACGGGACATACCTTTTCACATCCTGGTACTGAGGGGTCTTTTAGCACCTAATTGGAAAACAGCTTCATCTCCGACACAGCTTCAAACTATCAACAGGGCTCCAAATGAGCAATTTCCCTTCACTTCTAAACTTGCTGGACTATGTCCACTCAATAACAAAGAATCCTTTGTATTGTTCTATGATCACTATAAACCTCTGCTTATCCAGCCCCTAATATGCTCTCCTGCAACAAGAAAAATAAAAATGACTCCACTGGCAAAGTCTCAAATAGAATAAACTAATGACAAGCCTTAAGTTTTAATAAGCTCAGCTTCGGTCTCAATGAAATTGGTGGATGGTCATTTTTAACCCACAAACAGAACTGTCATTGGTTTCTTTGGCTTTGATGGAAGGACTTGTTTGGACTGCATTGTTGATATCAAATGGACCCCAGTACTTTCTTGTTTACTTTTTTTAGTTTTGAGGGCCCGGGATGATTGGGGAAAGGAAAACATTAATCAAAGGGAATATGAATGGTAGTGTATTCTCTCTTAATATCTGAGCTTTTCATGAGACAAAGGAAACTAAGGATGCACAGTAACCCCCCGTTGCCAGGCTGCTGAGGTTTGCTAACTCAATCTGTTAATGATAGCAGTTTTAAAACTAGTGGAAAGAATAAGACAGACGTGGGTTTGAAGCCTGACTCCAAATGCTCACTCCACTATTTAATACCTTGGCCAGATTACTTAACCTCTTTGAATCTGGTTTAATGGAAATCACTTCCTACCCCTCAGTGGATGCCATCCCTCCTTTCCCCTCTCTGTGTAGCCACATTTACAAGATGACATCACAGTTTCCTCAATGGGATGGCTACTAGGTCTCAGGGTTTCCAGATTTCTGATGATTTAAATATCCAACTGTGCTGATATGATTTATGCAAATGCCAACCAGGGACTGATGCCGTAACAGAAGTGAGTCATTTCAGAGCCTTAGCAGTCTGATCTTGCCTCAGAGAGAACTGAGTTTTCCTTACTGATGGTAGAGAATGGGGTGGGGAGAGATTGCCCTGGGACTGAGGCACTCCTGATACACTGTTTTCATAGCACCGAGGGGCTTTCGCAGGTAAGGTCCAGGACCGCCCTGAGTGACATAAAACAGGGGTTAGCAGCTTGGACTTTGAAGTCTGACAAAATGAGGTTTGAATCATGATTGCCACTTACTAGCTGAGTAGCCTCTCAAAGTGTCTGTTTTCTCTTAGAGTTCTTGTGAGGATTAAATGAGGCAACACACCTAAAGCACTTGGGACGGTGACTGGCACATAGTAATTGCTCAGTGAAAATCAATCATTCTCTCTCTCTCTCTGTCCTGACCAGAGTTCATCTCACCTATTTGCTAATTACTAAAGTCTGCATTCCAGCAGTTGGCACATTAATAGAGATGCTGTTTCTTGTACAATTACTATGTTCACACTTCTGCTGAAATGCCTACATCCCACCCAAACACACCCTGCCCTATATTAATTCATCCTTTGATCATTATTTTTGTGAAGCCTGTCTTCAACTTGAAAGAAACTATAATTATTTCTCAGTCATATGAAACCTCACATCATAACTAAATAGCTGTTGATCATGAACATAATCAAGAGCTTAAATAATATACTTCATTATTATAAAAAGCTGCCTAATTTCACACCATGATTCCTAAGTTCCGCATCCCACCAAAATAGTTTATCTCAGTAAACTTAGTTAAAAAGAAAAACTAAAAATGTCTCTGTCAAAATACAAATATTAATAATAATGATCTGAATATTTACCATGGTATGTGAAGTTGCTCTATAGCCAGGAGATGGGAGGTTAAGAAAATACCACCTCAGTAGATGAGTTAACATTTGCCAAATGCCTAGCAGATGCATGGCCCTTTATTGATAAATGTTAGTGTCATTATTTTAGTGAGAGAGCTTCACATTTCTTTTTTCCTAGAAGAATCTCTTTAGATTCTTCATGCTTTTGGAGAGGCAGGTATGTCTCTGTGATAATACATAGGTGATTAGCTCCTTTATGGTACCAATATATCATGGAGACATTCAGTTTTACATTATACCCAAGCTCACTATTAGTTTCCTGAGCTAGGGGGTATCTATTCTGATATAGCTAGTAAAAAGTACATAAAATATGCGTAAATCCTATCTAATGACTGAAGTTAAATATACCTCAAAGAATGTTCTATCATTAAAATTCACATACATTTTTCTTACAAGGGAGTTATTATTCTGCATTGTAGCATGTGTTTTATTACAAACTTGGAGTTCATTGATGAATAGTGACGGAGCCGCAAATCAAGTCAACAGCTTAATTAGCTCAGCAGGATTTTAGGATGCTTTTCTCCCTGGGTGAGCATACGCTCAGAAGTTAGTTTAGGGCCCTGAGCTTAGTTCCTGGGGCTCTGGGTGATCTCTCCAGTAAAAAGGGACCCTCACCTGAGGCCCTCGCCCTCTGGAGAGTGCTGTCTGCAGTATTCCAGAGTGTAGGTCTCCGTTGCCTCTGGGTTGGCGGGCCGCCATCGGATGGTGGCTGTGTTCCAACACACGGTACAGTCCTCAGCGCGGATCACAGGGGTGGAGGGTGCTGCAGAGAGAGAACCAAGGCAATTGTGGAGCAAATGCCAGCTCTGCTTCCTGGGACCTGGGAGGACTGCCTGGGAATGATTTTATTTTTAATTTTTGTATCAGAAAATTTATTCTGGGTTGGGAACTCAAAAGGGATCAAAGTTTGTACAGTGAAGTCTCTCTCCCTCCTCTGCCTTCCAAATTGCCCAGTTCTCACCCATCCCAAACAGCCTCTAACATTAGCTTCCTATAAATCCCACCAAATCTTTATACATATAAAAGCAAATAAAAATAAAGATTCTTGCCCCTCTCCCTTTACACAAAAGGTAATCATGATCTTGCCCCTCCGTAGGTGCTCAATCATGACTTGTAAAAGGCAAGAGGTGGCCGGGTACAGTAGCTCATGCTGGTAATCCCAGAACTTTGGGAGGCTGAGACAGGAGGACTGCTTGAGGCCAGGAGCTTGAGACCAGCCTGGGCAACATAGTGAGACCCTGTCTCTACAAAAAAAAATAGGCAAATTAGCCTTGAATGGTGGCACATGCCTATAGTACCAGCTGCTTGGGAGGCTAAGGCAGGAGGATCACTTGAGCCCAAGAGTTTGAGGTTGCAGTAAGCTATGATGATGCCACTGCACTCCAACCTGGGCAATAGAGTGAGACTCTGTCTAAAGAAAAAAAAAGGCAAGAGGAAAGGATGAAGAGTGGGAGGAAGCTATTCTTTCCCCTGAGGCAGGTGCAATTATCTTGAAGGCAATGCAGGCTTGGTTTATGCTACACTTCCTCCTCCAGCACCCCCCCGCCCCGTAAAAAGATTTCATCACATGAATACATTCCCAGTTGAATACCATTGCTTAAAATCTTTCTGGGTCTCCCTGCACCCATATGACACAGCCCAAGTTTCTTACCTTGCAAACACAAACACTGTATGTTAGCCTTTCTCATCCTTTGTCTTCTCTCTCTTTGTTTTTTGGTGTTTTTTTCTTTTTATAGACAGAATTTCACTCTGTTGCCCTGGCTAGTGTGTCGTGGTGTCAGCTAGCTCACTGCAACCTCAAACTCCTGGGCTCAAGTGATCCTCCTGCCTCAGCTTTCTGAGTAGCTGGGACTACAGGCATGTGCCACCATGCCCAGCTAATTTTTTCTATTTTTAGTAGAAACTGGGTCTCGCTCTTGCTTAGGCTGGTCTCAAATTCTTGAGCTCAAGCAATCCTCCCATCTGAGCCTCCCAGAGTGCTAGGATTACAGGTGTGAGCCACTGCGCCTGGCCTCCTCTCTTTGTTTTTAAGTCTAAGAAATAATACCAAACTTTGCATAGTGTCTGCACACTCCATACTGTTTATTACCTCCATGCCTCTAGTCATATGTCTTCTTCAAGAGGAATATGCTGTTTTAACACATTACTTCCTCCTGATCCTCTAAAACATTTCATGCAGGCTTTAGTTCTAGCAAACCACTCCTAATCCTGCCCCTCCACAGGCTGCCTTGGGTACCCCCTGGGATACTCTCATAATAACCTGTGCACATCTAGATCATGGTGCTTACCACACATTTTCTATGATCTTCTGTTTTCCTATGTCCCCCACTTGACTATATGAGCATCTTAAGAATAGGAACCCAGTCATTCATCATTGTATACCCAGCACTTTGGACAACACTCAAAACATGGTAGGTGCCTAATAAATAATTACAAGTTGATCTCAAGAGTCTGAAGAATTGAATAATGCCTCCTAACACCCCCTTAGCATCTCCTTACCTGTTCTAAAAATTGCCCTTTCACTGGGCAGGCTGCATCCAGTGAAGTTCACGGCCATAACCCACACTTGATAGCATCGGTCAGGTTCTAAATCTTCGAAAATGCAGTAGCTTTCTTTCACTGTCACTCTGTATTCTTCTACCAACTCTAGCATAAAACACAGTCATAAACTCTAAGGCATCTTCCAAAGTTAAGTGAAAGTTATATAGTTTTTAGAAAAAGTACTCCATGATTTTTTCCCCAGTGGAAAACTCAAACTGATAACCTTACAGATATTATGTGTAATAACTAGCTCTTTAGCATACGTAAGAAAGCAATAGCATTCTGAAAGGAGATATTTAGAATGACATAGTATTACTTCTGAACACTTACCAGAAAATAATAGCATATTAGTAAGATTCCAAGCTTCATATACCACAATTAAAGTAACTTATTTCAATACCAAATATTAAAATTGCATAGAGTATATGTTAGCTTAAATCTCAGAAATAACAGTCTCAGGAAAATCTTAAGAAGAAATGCCAATATTTTAGAAGTGTGTATCATAAAAAAAGAGGACAACCCTATGTTTTAAATTTACAAAGCATCTTTACAGATTAGTAAACTATTTTGGTATTCAGTATGACTTTCCAAGTTTCAAAACCTGGTTCCTTCTAATAAATTCCAGAATTCTTTCAACTAGAAAATTCCACAATTTATAGAAATACTTTAAAAACTTTGATAGGTCATAAGCTATTCTAAGAAATAACTTTGTTCAATCAAGACATTTTCCTTTTAAAATTTCTTCAATCATTTTGCTTTCAATATTTTTATACTAAATGTTACTCAATACCATTGTGAACATCTGCCCCTTTGGGCCAATCTGATTATTCTTACCAAAATTTATTCTCCTTTAAAAAGAATGGTTTTCTTTTTAAAATTAGCCTATAGTAATTTCAGTTATTCTCCCTTATTACTCTTAAATGTCACATCTTCAAAACTCCTCCAGTTAAGAACCCGATTGTTTCTTTAAAAGATATTTAGGAACTCTTCGACTCAGCAGGTCTCTCTAATTGCCTCTCTCTTTTCCAGTGAGCTATACTTTTTGGACAGAAAACTCAGTTAAAAGAATGTCATAAGGACTCAAACACTGAAAAACATTTCTCCCATAGCCAGCAACTGTGACTGTAGTTTTCGCTGGAATCATTCCTTTGAGGTCCTATTACCCTGACATTCCCTTTAACAACGCATGTAGCGTGTGTTACTGGAGACCCCATTGCACAAGGCACAATACCACAGAGCGGATCACCAGATTACCTAACTGTCGTCAGCACAGTCCAAGGCATAGAACCAGTGAGATATGGGAGAGAAGTGTTTGAGGTGGGGTGTGGGGGTGAAACACATAAAAAAAAGTACTCCAGGCAATAACTACTTGTTAAGACGGGTCTTCCAGAGCCATGGGGTTTCATGAAACAGCTGGATAAAGATGGAGTCGAAGTGTGGCATAACAAAACAAAGATATAGACAAACAAAAACATACCATTTGGAGTCTGAAAGATCTTTGTTTGAATCTGTCCCTGTCATGTACAAGTTGTGTGGCCTTGGGCAAATTACTTAACCTCACATCAGTTTTCTCATTTGCAAAAGGGGATAGTAACATTTATTTTGTTGTGTTGTGACAAGCATATGGAAGTAGGTCTTGAATAAAATAGGAGTCTTTATAGACAAACCTAGCCAACTTTACACTATGCCTACAGTTGCTTTTTTAAACTTTTTCCTAAATTAATTATCAGATGACATTTCAAAAGCCTTACATATTAGTAACAGTAAAATATATTACCATTCATTCCTGGTTATAAATTGGGCACCTGAGTTTTGTAATAGGATGTCGATCCTGCCACATAATCATCTGCTCTCTGAAGTATGTGGGTCTGTCTTCGGCAAGCAACGCCGAGTGGCAGCACTCCCATCTCTGATTCATCAGGAAGAACAACCTCAAACTGCCTGGCATACGTCTTACTAGAAGTCCTGCTGAGCACAGATATTTACAGAGGCTCCTCTATAAGACATGCCACCCATACACCCTACTAAGCACTTTCACGTCTATCCACACATTAATTTAGGACACCAGAAGACTATGCCTTGAAAATTGTGAATACTGAATGACCCTTATAGTTTGTCAGTGGCTTTCATCAAAAGTAGACCTCAGAAACTGCCAACCATGACATCCGACACTCCATCTGCAATCAGATCACTGTGGAGCACCCTGTCCTGTATGCAGCTTATTTCTCCCCTACAAAGTGGGACACCTTACACTTTTCTTTTAGACTTCAGTACTGACTAAAACTTTGTTTTTCTTGAAACTCTGGTATGTTACCTCCTTTCTGAAAATGAGAGCCACTTAATTGTCCCTGTTATCCTGAGGGCTTTGAGCTCTCAGGATAAGCCAAAGGTGAGTCTCAATTACAATACTAACGTTGACTATTAGGATGATATTTATGCATCTTTGTTTTCCTTGATCCTGATTTCCAAATTTTGCTTTTGTGTTATGATTTTATTATATGGTTGTTGAGCTTTTGTTGTTGTTTTGTAAGTGGCCATAAATGCTTTGTGGAAAGAGTCATAATAGGTATCTGTTCAAACATTTCACATTAAGATGCCTAAATAGACACATGCATCTGTATTTGGGTTAGCAATCCTACCATTTACTTCTTGGTCATCTTGTGGCTCCTCCACACAGTAAACCTGAAATGAGTCGATGACATCTTCCTTGTTCATGCTCCAGTAAACTGCAATCGTTGTGCTAGTGGCAGAATTTGGTTCCTGAGGTTCTAATCTAGGAGGCTGTGGAACTGCAATATAAACAAAATTTATTATGACTAATGATATTTGTACTCCATTTTTTGGCAAAATTTACTTATGCTTGTTGCAAACAATTCAAACAATACAGAAATACATGGAGTAAAAGTAGGAAGGCTCCTTTGTTCCCAGCTGAGCCCCAATTATGCTCCTTGGATGCAGTCACTGTCAGTTGAGTGTGTACCCCTCCAGAATGCCCTCTATGCATTTGTATATGTGCACATACAGTACACACAGAAATAAACAAAATGGATCCAAAAATGGGATCATTTGATAATACCCTTCTGTAGTCTGATATTTAGAGCAATAAACTTATTATATGTAGGTGAGAGGATGTATCAAATGACTCTTGGTTTTTCCTTCAAAATAAAAAGTATGCTTTTGAGTATGCTTTGCTAGATAATCAAGGTTGTATTGTTCTATATCAAGATAGAGTCTATATTCATAATAGAGACAAATGAAACCTGTTTTAGATATAGTTGCTATATTTTTCAAGCCTGAAAAACACTAGCATGAATAAAATGTCAAAATACTTCTTCTTTTTTTTTTTCAGAGAAAGGATTTCACTCTGTTGCCTGGGCTAGAGTGCAGTGGCATCATCAGAGCTCACTGCCACCTCAAACTCCTGGGCTCAAGTGATCCTCTTGCCTTAGCCTGCCAAGCAGCTGGGACTACAGGTATGTGCCACTATACCCAACTAACTTTTTAGTTTTGTAGAGCCAAGGTCTCAATGTGTTTTCTCCGTGTGGTCTCGAACTCCTGGCCTCAAGCAATCCTCCTGCCATGGCCTCTCAAAATATGCTTTCTGAAACCACTATCCCATTTTCTCTTTCCAACATGGTTATAGCTACAGATTTTTTAAAAAATGAAACAAATATATAAACTACATAGCAGAAAAAGTTGCCTATTAACTGATTCAGTATATTTTAGACCTGTTGTCTAATTTTAAAGGCAATAATATTCTCAAGTGTCTTCCTAGAGACTTTTAAAGTTTATAATTATGCATATTGAACATTAATGGGATATGTAATAGCACAAATCAAGCTCCTATGCAATTCACCTCCAAAATTTATGACACAAAGTCATTGAACATATTTTACAAATTGAAGGAAAAGGTTACTCCCATAGTTGAAAGGCAGTATGCTTTTAAATTTATTTTTTTGGTGGCTATTTTTTTTCCAAGTCAACAATTTCCTGAGAGAAAAGCTTACTGAAATAATATGGGCCAAATTTTATGAGGAAAACTTTATTAAACATAGCCACCAAAGGAAGAGAAAATAAAGGTCAGTTCAGCAAGAAGGTAAAAATAAGAAAAAAATGAATAAGTCTAAAGAATGGAATAAAAAGAGACATACTAAGAAGATTTCAATCACGATAAAGAGCTGAAGAAATACACAGTGAAGAAAAATGAGAAGCAGGACAGAAGGGTCAAGTTCAGGGGCTTCAGTGCAGAGGCGCTGGCTCAAGGGTAAAGGCCAGATCCCCCACTTACTAGCTGTGTTATCCTAGCCTCAGTGCCACCATCTTTAAAATGAGAAACCAGTAATAATAGCATTACCTCCCAGAGTTGTTACAGGAAGAAAGATAATGTATATCAAGTACTTAGCAAAGTGCCTGACAGGTGACCAGTGCTAACATTCAGAAAGCACAACGGCCTTGGCAGGAGCACAGAAAATGAAGGGGAGAGGCAGGAAACTCCTGGAGGTGAGGGTTGAACTAGGAACCCATCATCTGCTAAGTCACAGAGGCAGAGGTGAGACCTGTGGAGCGGGCTGCACAGTAAGGCAGGAGCCTGCCTGTCACAACACCTCCCGAGACTAATCATGGTTTGGAGACCCTGATTCTGTCTTTGATTTTACTGTTTGTCTTCCACAGGAAATCAGTGTCACATTCTAAAGGAGTCCATCCAGATAAATGTAGGTCAGTAAATTTTCATGTTACCCAGGTTTATTGAAGAGCCAAGCAGAATGTTTCAACCACTGTCGATCATTTTTGAAGAGTGTTGGAGAACTCCTTGAGGCATGAACAATGGAAACGCTCCCGCCCCTTTTTTCTATGAATTATGCATTGAGCTATATCTGCTTTTCAAAAATGGTAACATCTTTCACATTTCTCTTCCTCTCCTGAGTAAATGAACTTAAAAACTTAAAAACTGATAATTGACCCAAAAAGTCACCTAATTTTAAATTACGAAGTAGTTATAGAGAATTAAGCATGTAGGTTAGAAATAATTTTGTTCCTAATGTGCTCCTGTCCCCCAAAACATTAAAGTTAAAACATCTTTTTTCAAAAACAGGAAATATTTTGACTTTTCAAAGAATTATAAAATGAAAAAGGGAATAAGAATATTCCATAGATGTAATCTAACAATAATATGGCTGGACTTATGATCCCTTTATGGCAGAAGAACATCAAAGACCCAGATTGTATATGTTAGCAATTCTGTTTACGCTTCTGTAGTTGAGTAAGTGTGATGCCAAAAAATACAAAATGGAAGTTTAGGGTTTCATCACCAGAGGCTAAGGAATTGGGCAGAGGAATCACCCCATGGATTCCTTCTGCCTGATGAAGTGTACCCGTAAAGAATAGTCACACTTAGGGAATTAAGCACTAATCAACTTGGACTTCAGAATCTGTGGCCAAATATAGATTTCCACACAACCTGGCTTTCAAAAAGAGCAGTATTATTCACAATAGCCAAAAGGTAGAAATGACCCAGGTGTCCAGTTATGGATGAATAGATAAGCAGATGTGGTATATGCATACAATGAAATATTATTCAGCCTTAAAAAGGAAGACAATTCTGACACATGCTACCTACCATATGGATGAACTTTGAGGATATCATGCTAAGTGAAATAAGCCAGTCACTAAAAGATAAATACTGTATGATGCCACTTATATGAGGTACCTAGAATAGTCAAATTCATAGAGACAGAAAGTAGAATGGTAGCTGCCAGCGGCTGCAGGAAGGTGGGGAAATGGACAGTTAGTGTTTAATGGTTATAGAGTTTCAGTTTTGCAAGAGAATGAGTTCTGGAGAGGGATGGTGGTGATAGTTGTACAGCAATGTGAATGTGCTTAATGCCGTTGGACTATACACTTAAAAATGGGCAAGATGGTGAATTTTAAGTTATGTGTATTTTACCACAATTTTTAAAAAATAGGCCAGGCATGGTGGCTCACGCTTGTAATCCTAACACTCTGGGAGCCCGAGGCAGGAGGATCATTTGAGGTCAGGAGTTCAAGACCAGCCTCAGCAAGAACAAGACCCTGTCTCTACTAAAAAAAAATAGAAAGAAATTAGCCAGGCAACTAAAAATAGAAAACTTCAGCCAGGCTTGGTGGTGCAAGCCTGTAGTCCCAGCTACTTGGGAGGCTGAGACAGGAGGATTGCTTGAGCCCAGGCGTTCGAGGTTGCTGTGAGCTAGGCTGACACCACGGCACTCTAGCCCGGGCAACAGAATGAGACTCCATCTCAAAAAAACGAAACAAAACAAAAAAATCCCCAGGAGCCAGGGTCAAGGAAGCTATCACTAACCCAGGTTGATCTCATCTTTCACAGCGAAGCGCTCTGCCTCTCTGGAGGGCAGCAGTTCAAGTGCAAAGACTCTGAAGCCAAACTCCCCCTCCCATCCCACCACCACCCCCCCACAACCAGCCCTGTGGTCTTGAGCAACATGACATCCTTCTGTTCTTCTCTTACCCACCTATTGAATGGGAATAACAAAAAACCTGCCGTTGTGAGATTAGATAATTTAATATGCTTAACAGTCTCCAAGTGTCAGGCATCCTCTAAGTATGGAATAAATGGTAGGGGCTGCTATTTCTTTGAAAAACTCACATCCTTTCCTCATTATATCTGCTTAGTTTAGGTAGATCATCAGATGAACCTTTCAGGTACCAGGTGAGAACTTCATACCTGAGAGGCGTCATTGGTCACAAAATGAACAAAAACTATTTAGCAGCAAGTCAACACCTTGGCTCCAGTTCTGTGAAGCAGACACACCAAACAGCATTTATCACTCAGAAATGTCTCCTTCATGGGGGCTTCGAACCACTGGGACTGTCATATGCACTGAGTTAATCATTAACACTTTGTGACAATTTAACTCTGTGACCTCTAAAATATATAAAATATTCTCTCGTTGCCCCTCAGGTATTCAAAAGTATATCTTTCTAAACAAACAACAGCAGATCATGAATCTCTAAAAAGTGAAAGACCAGCTCTGTCAATCAGACTTCCTCAGTGTGTAATCACTGCTCTGGTCTAATGCCTCTTAAAGACATTACAAGAAAGCATCCTTTTGTTTTGAGACATTTCTAGAGAAAATAGGATCAATGACTGAATTTTTCACTTTAAAGAGGGTGGGTGGGGGGTTTTGTGTGTTGCTTTTTTTTTTTTTTTGTCTTTTTAGAGAGACAGTAGCCTTTTACTAGTTACAGAACTAGAATTCTTCCTACAAGAATGAAGGTTAATTGTCAATTTAAACACAACAGCCATCTTTTTGTGTTTTGGGGTTTGTTTGTTTGTTTGTTTAGAGACAGTGTCTCACTATGTGGCCCAGGCTGGATTTGAACCTGGGCTCAAGTGTTCTACCTCAGCTTCCCAAGTAGCTACCACCTTGAAGGTGGTTTTGGAAGAATATATAGCATCTTTTGAGGAGGACATCTGAGCACATTGTACAGTAAGTAAAACTCGATCACTTCACTGAAACAGCAGCTTTGAGAAATCTAAATCAGTTTCATTGTCCTGTTTGTTAAAATAGCACATTAAAAAATATTGTGAAGAGCCGGCAGGATGCTCTGACAGCTAAGTGGGAGGCTCCTGGCGACAGACCATGATGCTGAGCTCTTAGTTCTCCAAGCTCATCTGTTTAGTTCAAAAAAAAAAAAATAAAAAAGGGAAAAGAACTGAAGAGGGGAAAACCATTCATAAGGAAAAATCTGTTCGACACATATGAAAATATTTGACTTCTTTTTTCTTCCATACCTGGCTGCTGGTATGAAGTAAACAACTCTCAAAGAGAGGGAAAGAAATTCTATTTTTAAAAGGAAAAAAAAAAAGAGGAGACCCTCTGGTTCCTTGGCTGCTTCTTCCCACCTCCTCAGTCTCCCAGCACAGTCGGAAAGCCTCAGATAGAAATGCAGTCAGTCGCTGAAACAGGATGCTATTCTCATGCTTTATTTCAGAGTCTAGCTTTAAAATTTTACAACCAACACTTTGCTTTTTCCAGTTCTATGTCTTTACATTCAAAATCTTTACAAAACAAACAAGCAAAAACTGCCATATTTCATCAAGGTAATTAATATGTTAAAATGCTTACCAGCCACTTGTTTCAACATCTGGTCACTTCTTGCCGAGCCGTCATCATAATGTTCAAAAAGGGAAAATGCAGCAGGCATGTTCTCTAAAGAAGCAGTGCTCTGCATGGCAGAAAGCAACCTAACGGGAGGATAGAGCTATACATAAGAAAGCATCAACATCCAGAGTGAAAGTGAAAAACAGTTGTTCAGAAGTGAAGCTGGTGTTGGTAGTGGTGGTTTTTATAAGGCAAAGCCTCTTGTTATATCCCAAAATGATATAAACAGTTTTAAAATCTGAAAACACATGTTTAAGATCTCTTTATTACTAGGGTTCTTAGGCAACTGGTAGTATTAGAAAGTTCGTTCCCGTAGTCTCTAATTAGAAAAGATGCTTCCCAATTACATGGTCTCAGATTTTTTATCTATAAAGTTAGTCCTAAAAATTACTTCATTTTAATGATTACCTTCTTTATTTCCTAAAGGATATAAATGCTCAGAGTCCATCTAAAAACTTACACAGTAGGATGTCCTTGTTGTTCTCAAACCTCAATATTAAGCTTCTAGTCATTTGTCACTCAAAAAATACTTTTCGCCCACTATGTGCCCGGCACAGTACCAGGTACTGAAGATACAGCAGTGAAAGAGGGTAAAGCCTGCCATTCTTAAAAGACTAACCAAGCCACAGCTTATAAACACTAATAGCTTTTATAGACTCAAGATCCTCTTAGGTGGATTGCCAGCTGCTGCTAAGTCTTAGCGTTTGAATCCAGGTGAAATCTGGATATAAACAAACAAACAAAACCAGGTTAACGCTGAAGGGGTCAGAGAGAAAGAAGAGTTTGCAAAAGAATTTATCTTTAGCACAAGAGGCCTCAGAGTGAATCAGGGGAGTTCCTCCGTGCCCTCCCTCACACAGGGCTGGCATTCTCTTTCAGCAGCAAAGTTAACTGCAAGGAATTGCGTAGGCTTCATTACCATGGATGGACTTTTGGTTTTCCCAGAACAGACCCATCTTGCTTGCGGTTCTAACTTTGTTTTCCCAGATCCATGCATGGCTCCTTCCTTTGCTTAACTGAGATCTCTGTTCAAGTGTCAGCTCCTTGGAGAGGATGCTACTAAGCCAGCACGGCCTGCCCCTCTAGCCCTTCCTCAAACTTATCATGGCCTCTTTGGTTTTTGTCCACCTACTTCACCAGAATACAACTTACACTCAAGAAAGGATGTTGTTTTTTTCATTACTGTATTGTAATGCATGACTGGGCACATGGTGGGCATTTAATAAATATATTTTGAATGAAGGAGAGGCCATTAGTTTTACTTGGATGAGGAAATCAGGATCTCAGTGATATGGATTTTGGGTAAGTATGAAGGAAAAATATTGTAAAATATAACTGAACTATTTAAAGAGTGCCTTGTATGCTTCCAGCTGTTAGAAACAATAAGATTCACTGTCATTTGATTTAAGGGAGATGGTTCCAGTAGGGGCTTCAAAGAAGAGGCATTGTTTGGGCTGGATCCTCAAGAATGAATAGGAGTTTCCTAGGCAGAAAAGGGAGTAGGTAAGGGTGTTGCAGGTAGATCAGCATGAGTGAGCAAAGGTGTGGAGATGTGAACGAGTATGGCACACTCGAGGGTCAGCGGGTCCCGTGGGAGGGTTGGGAAACAGAGGCTGATAGGGATGACACAGAAAAGCGGTTTGTGGCTTCCCTGGGAAGAGCCTTTCATACCCACTGGGAGTTTCAAGTTTATCTTTTAAGGCAGGGAGAGCCAAAGAATTGTTTACAGAAGGGAAATTTAGAAGCAGATCCTGGTAAGTATCTGAGAAAGGATCAGAGCAAGCAGGTCAGAGAGGCCATGAGGTTAGTGGAGGATCCCACAATAGTCTAGGTGAGGGAAGGCAACATGAGCCTAAATTAAGGCTTTGGGGATGCAAAGGATGGAAATGACAGACTCAGAATTAACAAAAAATGGTGATCCATGCATACACTAAGCCCTCTCAATATACGTCACTTACTAAATGTAGGACTTTGTGTAGCACAAAAGCTCTGGTTGTAGATACCACCAGCAAAATGTTTGAGTCTTCCCGTATGCACTGACCTGTTCAATGTTAACATCAGCACACGACATCTTTTTATAAGCAGTTCCTACAATGGCTGTGACTGTCTTTTTCATTACAATAACACAAAAGAGCAAAATGGAGAAAAAAATGAATCTCCTTAACAGAACAGCATTTTCTAAGCAAATGTGTTTTTCAAGATATGCAAATGTTGAGTCTAAATATGCTTGACAGCATTCCTTATTTTAAGCATTTTTAGTGTTGTGCAAAAATCATTTAATATACAAGCCCTGCCTTTGGAGATATAATACGAAGCGAGAGAGAAAAAGTAACAAGATAAAACAAACTACAGTTGACCCTTGAACAACTTGGGGGTTAGGGGGACCAGTCTCCCACACAGTCAAAAATCCATGTATAACTTTTGACTCCCCAAAACTTAAATACTAATAGCCTACTGTTGACAAGAAGCCTTACTGATAATGTAAACAGTTGGTTAACACATATTTTGTATGTTATATGTATTAATATTATATATTGTATTCTTAAAATAAGCTAGAGAAAAGAAAATGTTATTAAGAAAATCATAAGGAAAATACATTTACAATACTGCACAATGTTTATTGATATCATTAGTTTATATCATCTGTTGACAAGATAAATCGCCTGCTTCTTGGGAGCACTTCCAACATCATTAGTGCCACTTCATATGG
>CAUYRT010012960.1:0-24776 GCA_963574885.1 Lepilemur ruficaudatus | reverse complement strand
TGACCTTGAGCGATCCGCCTGCCTCGGCCTCCCAGAGTGCTAGGATTACAAGCATGAGCCACCACGCCCGGCCTGCAACATAGCTATTGACCAGGAATTCAGCCCAGGCAGTCTGGCTCCAAGAGCCACAATTGCAGCCACTACATTAAGTTACCTCATGAACTTGGTTTTTTTCTTCAGTTTCAGTTGGCAAATACTGATTTTGTTACTCTGTGGACCAAGTTCTTTGCTGAGTACAGAGGAACAGCATTACAGAACAGCATTAAATTCCTGCCCTCCTAGTGATTGTCAATCTAGTACAGGTTGTTCATGGCTAGGCTGCAGGATGTCCACAGATCCTGCTAAAATCATTTGCAAAATGTTGTGGGCATGTGTCTTTTTGGAAAGAGTCTGTGGCTCTCAGGTTCTCAGATGGTCTGTTATACAAAGAAAGGTATGAAGAAATATAGTTTTGGCAGAAGAGCTAATGCCTAGCATGATGCCAGACACAGCTTGAGCTTAAAAAAAAAGAAAAGATCCTTGCCGGTTGAGTGGATGAAGAACTTCCAAGAGTACAGTAAGTGCTACAGTAAGGTCAAGAGCAGGGTGCTGTGGAAGAGCACACAGAAAGGTCAACAGCGATGCCAGCTGGGTGAAGGGTGGGGGAGCAATTCACTGGAACACTGGTGAACTGTCTGCCCTTGTGGAGTGTTGCGACAGAAACAACACGTGAACAGCTGCAGCTGTTGTACCACTTGTGCATGACAAATGTAGCAGTCCATGGTGCCATGAAAGCCCATAATGTCCAGGAGGTTTCATTTATTCATGAAGGTAAGGCAAGTTTCCTTGAGAAAATGACACTTAGACATAGGAGTTAGGGGCATTTTGGGCATGGAGAATAGCCCAGTCTTCAAAGACCATGTGGTAGGAACTGGTAGAACACCAGGGACTGAAAGGAAGTGGATGCAGCTGGTGTAGCAGAGGGAGATGGGGTTGGGTGGTGGCAGAGCCCAAAGAGGCCTTGAAGGCCATGGTAAGGCATTTTTATGTTTTGTTTTATTTTGTTTTTATCATAAAATGCCATTGAAAAGTTTATTGCAGGGCAACGACAAGATCACATTTGAGAAGAAGCTGGAGAGAATCCCAAGTGTGTTAACTGAGGCCCTGAGGAGAAGGACAAGATTTCTGGAGAGAGATGTAAGGTAAGAAGAGGACCTGCAGGGCAGACAGATAAAGGGTGGTACAGGAAGGAAGGAGGAGAACCAGGAGAGTAGAGTGTCCTAGAAGTCAAGTGAGAGAAATTTCAAGGAGCAGCTGGTCAACTGTACTGAAAGCTACAGAGGTGATGGAGATAGGAACTAAAACTACTGATTGGCTCTAACTACATGGAAGTTATCTTTGCTGGGGCTATATAAGTAGCAGGAGAATAAAGGAAGAGAAAGAAGGGTCTGCAAGAATTAGCGGAGGGAAGAGAAAGATGGGGTTCAGTTGGAGGGGCAGTGAAGGGTGGAGCGTCAGAGGAGGATACAGCTGAAGGAGCGCGTGCCTGAGAAAGAAGAGCTTAGAGTTCTCAGGCCAGGGTGGTTGGGCTCAGTACAGGAGCAGGGATCACCCTGGATAATGACAGGTGTAACTGTAGGGAAGGGGAGATAATAGTGGTAGGTATGTTGGTGTGATGAGTTGCTCTCCTTTCTTTGTACAGATAAGAGGCAAAGGCATTGATTGAGAGTTAAGGAGGGAGCAGGGGCATGGGGAAGGCTGGAGGTGAGTTGAGAAGATTTGAGAGTGGGAGGTCTGAAGGAGTGAGTTGACCAGAGCTTGTTTGAGGATGGTCTGGCAGAGAGAGCCAAGTATGCAGCAAAGACCGGAAATGAGCCTCCTGGCCCTTTCAGGGAATTGCAAAATAGGGGATGAGGATGGAGGCTAGCTGAAGACAAAAGCTACTCTTCATATATGGTAAAAGAAGCATCCTAGATCATGGGGAAGGAAAGGGTTGTTCAAAAAATGGTACTGTGATAACTGTTGACAAAATCTGTTTGGATTCTCAGCTCACACCTAGAAATTTCAAATTAAAGGAGCTTACTTTTAAAATTCAAACAAAAATACGGATGAATATTTACTAATCGTTTGGTGCTTAAAAGCAATAGGAATCATAAAGCAAAGGGAAACTTCCCTGACCTTCCTTTAACCACTTAAAATTAACCACTTTGTTCTGACACATGCTATAATATGGATTAACTTTAAAAACAGGGCCGGGCACGGTGGCTCATGCCTGTAATCCTAGCACTCTGGGAGGCCAAGGTGGGCGGATCGCTCAAGGTCAGGAGTTCAAAACCAGCCTAAGCAAGAGCGAGACCCCGTCTCTACTGAAAAAAAAAATAGAAATTAATTGGCCAACTAAAAAAATTTATAGAAAAAATTAGCCGGGCATGGTGGCACATGCCTGTAGTCCCAGCTACTTGGGAGGCGGAGGCAGAAGGATCGCCTGAGCCCAGGAATTTGAGGTTGCTGTGAGCTAGGCTGATGCCATGGCGCTCTAGCCCAGGTGACAGTGAGTGAGACTCTGTCTCCAAAAAAAAAAAAAAAAAACCACTTTGAAAGCATTATGCTAAGTGAAATATGCCAGACACAAAGTATGATTCCACTTATGAAGTACCCAGAATAGACAACTTCATAGAGACAGAAAGTAGAACATAGGTAACTGGTGGCTGGAGGGAAGAGGGAATGGAGAGTTATTGTTTAATGGGTATAAGATTTGTGTTTGGGATGATGAAAGTTCTGGAAATAGTGTACAACATTGTGAATGTACTCAGTGCCATGGAATTGTATACTTGAAAATGGTTAAAATGGTAAGTTTTGTGTTATTTATATCTTACCACAGTTTTTTAAAAGTGACTTCTTTGGTATGCCAAAATATACCATCAACAACTGAAAATGAACTGAAAATATTTCCAAAAATGAGAAGACTGTATTTCTTAATGTATAAAGAATTTAAATAAGTCAGTTTTTAAAAAGCCAAAAGATTGTGGTTTAAAAAGGCAAAAGGTGGGAATAGCTGATTCAGAAAAGGAAATAGAGGTCAAGATAATTTATTAAGAAAAGCTCAGCCTCAGGAATAATAAAGGAAAATAAATTTGTGTTGTACCATTTTCACATATCAGAATGAAAACTGATGAAGCACCCATACTGTTTGTGAGAATGTCAGACAGTTTTTCTTGACATTAAATTTAGCAACTTGGCTTTTCAAATGTTCACACATTTTATCTTCAGGAATTCTATGTCTAGGAATTCATCCTAAAGGAAAAACATGAAATGTGGACAAATATTCAGCATATAGGAATGAATTGCAAAATTGTAGTATATCCACCCCATATACCAACATTTTAAGTGTTTACAGAGCATATTTAAAGCCATAGTTAGTGTTTAAAATAAAAAACTAAATTGTATATATAAAGTACATTCATTATGTAGAAGTCAAAACATTGTAAAAGCTTTTCACTTTTACAGTCAACTGTGTTTGCTCATCAGAGAGACAGAGCAAGACAGATTTTAATTATTCAGACAACTCACCTGAACACATCATAGTTCACTTTGGAGTAAGCAGGAAATAGGAGACAGCATGTTTTTTCTCTTAGCCTCATTGGGCAGGAGCCTCTCTGTCAGTGGGAGTACTTGCTATGGTCAGTGCATTTCTAATGTTTAATGATTTGTCATTTTCTTTAACTCCCAAACCAAGCCAACTACTTCATCTGGTGCTTATCCAGACAACAGGATCTGTTCCAACCCTTGAGGAACTCCTGGCTGTGTTGGACTTGATGGGATACAGTGTGTTAGTCTCCTGTGTGGTGCCTGCTTAAGAGATTTTCAAGGAAAATTCTTAGTTTTTTTTTTTTTTTTTTGATACAGTCTCACTCTGTTGGCTAGAGTGCCGTGGTGTCAGCTTAGCTCACAGCAGCCACAAACTCCTGGGCTCAAGCGATCGTCCTGCCTCAGCCTCCCGAGTAGCTGGCACTACAGGCATGTGCCACCATGCCCGGCTAATTTTTTCTATATATTTTTAGTTGGCCAATTAATTTCTTTCTATTTTTAGTAGAGACGGGGTCTCGCTCTTGCTCAGGCTGGTTTTGAACTCCTGACCTTGAGCGATCCGCCCACCTTGGCCTCCCAGAGTGCTAGGATTACAGGGGTGAACCACTGCACCAGGCTGGAAAATTCTTAGTTTTTATAATTTTCACTTTATAGGATGAATTCAGAACCTAAGTCCATGTGCAAAGCAGCCCTGCTTTATGTATTCTTTATGTCAAAATATGAATTGTCTGTAGGTGGTGGAATGGTGAAAATCTTTTTCTGCTTCCTTATACTTTTCAGAATTTGGCAACTTCTCTGTAATGACTCTGTTGCTTTTATAAGCAGTTATTTTGGAAAACAGAAGCATTTAAAATACATTTTTCACTTTTTAGTTACTCTTTGTAAATAATATACTTCTGTCTAAAATATAAAGTCATATTACTACAAGACTTTTAGCTCTAGAAATTTCCTAGTAATGACTACCATTTATTGAGTACCTCCTATGTTCAAGGCATGTGCAAAGTACTTGACATGCATTTGAACCCTCACCTGTAAGGATTAGTTGCTACTCTCTCCGTTTTACAGATAGCTGCTATTATTATTAATGCTTATTGAACATTTATGGTGAGGCACTGTTCTAATCTGTTACCTTGTTTTATCTGAGGCTAGCCAACTGACCCAAGATTGCCCTGTAACTTAGAGCCAGGACTGAGCATAGGCAGTTTGGCTGCAGAGCCCATACTCCTCCCCAGCAAGTGGCACAGACGTGGGACCTGAGCTTGGGGATGTCGCACAGTGAGTGGGGAGTGGAGTCCCAGCCTACATCTGCTTCATCATTATGCTGTACCTCCTCCTCTCTGTTAAAACTGATGGTTGGCCCAGACATTTTAAAAAATCTTTAAGCCAGGCATGGTGGCTCACATCTGTATTCCCAGCTACTCAGGAGGCAGAGGCAGGAGGATCTCTTGAGTCCAGGAGTTCAAGGCTGCAGTGACCTATGATTGCACCACTGCATTCCAGCCTGGGTGACAGAGCCAGACCCTGTCTCTTAAAAAAAAATAAAGTTTTTTAAAATAAAAATACTTTAATATTTTCATCTTAGCTAATGTTATTAGGAATTATCTGAAGAAAACTCCAGTTGAACCACTAAAACAAAAGGTGTGCCTACAATTATTTTAATCTCCATAAGCACTAAAAATGAGCTGTCGCCACAAATGGTAAACCAAAATGGGGGTGGTATTCTTTACTTTTCCTAATAGAATAATCATTTATTTGGATTAATTAGGACAGGCCTGAAAGTGAAGAGTCCTCCACATACATGGCAGGAGAATTATCAGAGGCAGGGATTAGAAATGGCTTTTCTTTCAAACCCACAAAGAATAAGGGAAAGCTACTAACTAGCTAAGTAGCCCAGCACTGCACTTTCGTGGCAAGGCTGAGGCACTTACGCACACTGCAGGGTACTAAAAGTTAAACAAACTAACTAGGTGTGTTTCATTACCAGAGACAAAAAAATATATAGGTGAAGGAGTTAAAAATATACCACTGTGACGTATTGACTATTTTGAATTAAAGGCACTTGAAAACAGTAGGTGTAAGATCATTCTAACCTTTTTGTTTCTTTTTTTTTTTTTTTTTTGAGACAGATTCTCACTTTGTTGCCCGGGCTAGAGTGAGTGCTGTGGCGTTAGCCTAGCTCACAGCAACCTCAAACTCCTAGGCTGAAGCGATCCTTCTGCCTCAGCCTCCCAAGTAGCTGGCTCTACAGGCATGCACCACCATGCCCGGCTAATTTTTTCTTTATATATTTAGTTGGCCAATTAATTTTTTCTACTATTAGTAGAGACAGGGTCTCGCTCTTGCTCAGGCTGGTTTCGAACTCCTGACCTTGAGCGATCCACCCGCCTCAGCCTCCCAGGGTGCTAGGATTACAGGCATGAGCCACTGCGCCCGGCCTAACCTTTCTGTTTCTTAAAAGCAGGAGATGAAATTTTCATGTGACAGATAACTTCCCTACACTAAAAGGATTAACATCCTTATCCTCAAAGGACTAGAAGTCAAGACTGCAAGAATTCTGTGTAGACCTTGTTAAAATTTCTTTTGAGCCTCACCTACATAGTTTAGTTACCTCTTCATAACTTACTATTCTTTGTCCAATTTAGTATATAAGTAACGGACTCTAACTGCTTGAGTCTTTATTTCCTAATGAAGGCTCCCATGCCACATAAATTTTATTAAATAAATTTTATGCTTTTCTCCTGTTAATCTATCTTTTCAATTTAATTCTCAGGCCCAGCTAGGACCTTAAAGGAACAGAGGTGGAGTTTTACCGCCCCTACAGTGTCAAAGGCTATACTGCATCAGATACAGTATAGCCATCTCACAATACCTAGAGATGTCAAGAGGGGATATCTGGTTAGACTATTTTAAAAGTATGGTCACCATTCCACAACTGACCTGATTTTCCATGGCTCCATTGGAGCAAGTCACGTGGCATTTCTCAGTTTACCTGGCTAAGACTGATTTTAATTCTGGATTTATAAAAAGGAGTTCCATTCACATAATTATTTTTAAAAAATACACATACACACACACACACACTCACAAAATAACTGGCCCATTGATAGTTTGGTAGTTACTCAGCAAAAAATATTTATTCTGAAATATAAAATTAGGCCTGGCATGGTGGCTCATGCCTATAATCCCAGCACTTTGGAAGGTCCAGGTGGGAGGATTGCTTGAGGCCAAGAGTTCAAGACCAGCCTGAGTGATGTTGTGAAACCCAGTCTTTAAAAAAATTTAAAAATTAATTGGATGGGGTGGTACATGCCAGTAGTCTTAGCCACTCAGGAGGCTGAGGATCACTTGAGCCCAGGAGTTTGAAGCTGCAGTGAGCCTGGTGACACCACTGCACTGTAGTCTGGGCAACAAAGTGAAACCCCATCTCAAAAAAATAAAATGAAATCAGAGATGACTCCCCTGCCCCTTTCTTAATAAGTACCTGCTTCATCTAAACAACTTGAAAATGTAAAACATTTTAAAAAACTGTGTTTGTATATATATGTCTTCTAAAAGGAAACGACAGTTGTAGGAAAATGAATTTGTATCAAAATAACATTTCAGGTCTGTGAAGCACTGAACTCTTGTGGTCTTGCTGTTGGTCTGCAAAATGGAAGTAAGTACTTCACAAGGTTGTTGTAAAGCTCAATGTATTTATAAAGTATAAGATGTCTAAGTCATGACGAGGTGTATTACAATTGAACTATTTAAGAGGATATTTTTAATATTCCACGAGTAGTTTTCCTATCTAAGTCCATTTTATTTCCATACTTAAAAAGCTCAGAGTTTAAGTGTATGTGTTCTAAAGTCAACACCCTTACTTATTAAACGCCTTTATTTTCTTTCTTACAATGAGTACATTTTGAGTCCAGGACAGTGTTAGCCAGTGGACTGCAGGCATATTGTGGAAGTTGCTGATGAGATCCCAGCCCTGCAGGCTGTGTTCTTTCAGAAAGATGTGATCAACTCCAAAATACAGACCTTTTTTAGCATGCTTCACCTATACAACTGATAGTCAAAGAAAATAAGCAGAACAGTAGAAAAGCTTTAGAAATTTTCAGTTGACATTAGGAAAATTTGTAGATTAAAAGGATGGGTACTTTTAGTGGATGAAAATCCTATGTTGAAGAAATTGCAAATATTTTACAATAACTAGGTGCTGATGAGACTGCTGTAGCCAGTATTTTGGAACACTGTCTGGAAACAATTGTCTGTAGTCCAGCTGCTGTTAACACCCAGAGAAAACTCTGGCAGTTGGTCTGCAAAAACGAGCAAGAGTTAATCAAGTTAACAGAAAAGTTTCCAGAATCTTTGTTTCCTGTTAAAGAACTGTTAGCTTCAAACTCAAAAACTCCTTTTTTGATCCATTTAGATTTGCTAGATGTCCATCCTTCACGCCTGTGGTCCCCAATCCCCAGTCTGCAGCCTGTTGGGGACCAGTCACAGAGCTCTGCTGCTCCCCTTTTGGCAGTAGGGACTGGTTTCATGGAAGACAATTTTTCCATGGACAGTGGGGAGAGGTGGAGCTCAGGGGTGGTGTGAGTGATGGGGAGCAGCTGTAAATACAGATGAAGCTTCGCTGACTTGCCCACTGCTCACCTCCTGCTGTGCACCCCCTCCTCCCCTAAGTTTCATGGAAGACAGTTTTTCCACAGACAGGGGTGGGGAGCAGCAGAGCTCGGTGACTGGTCCCTAACAGGCTGCAGACTGGGGATTGAGGACCACAGGAGTAAAGGATGGACATCTAGCAAATCTAAATGGATCAAAAAAGGAGTTTTTGAGTTTAAAGCTAACTGTGGTAAAATTCAAGCCAAAAAAGGAAGGCTATTACTTAACCCTGTTTAAGAGTTAAATGTTGAAGAGTGACTTACTAATATCCTTTCTAGGAGGGCACAGTGAAACTGGCTAACAAAGACTTATTCAATTCAGGCAATTTATAGGCACCAGCAATTTTAAGGACCTGCTTACCTTCTGAGTTATGTTTAAGTTACCTCTAAATAGATAAATTGCATTTATTTTAAATAAAGTTGGTAACTTTGACCTTAAACTATTATTTCAAAAACTTATGTACTATTAAATGGCACATCAGTATGCTATTTTATAAGTGAATCGTTTCTAAGAAACTGACAAGTACTCCCTTAATTCAAAGTAGGGATACATTTTTATTCATATAGGACATTTCATCCAGGATGCAAATCCAGTCTTCCTCTTTGCCATCCCTGAAACATCATTCTGTGTTCTGAATTCTGTAGCTTTGTGTTAAGTGAAATACCAGCAAACTTCTATCCTTTTTTTAGAGAAAACTAAATTCATCTTGTGTTTGGAATAAATGAGTACCTTTGAGAACCAAGTATTACTTATCCAAAAAGAATAGTAGAGCCTATTTGTGTGGTTTGTTTAAAATTGACTATTACTTCTCTCATGAAACACTTACGTGCATTCATTACTTTCCTCATTTTACAGATGAGGAAACTGAAGTGTGGAGAGGCCATTTAGTTGCTAAGTAGCAGAGCCTAGATAATAATTATTAAGATCTGACTTCTGTTCAAACCTTGTGAATAGAAAGGATTACTTGTGAGTTGACATACAAGAAGTCACTCCTACCTGACATGCCAAAAGAAATTAGTACTAACAACAAGTTTGGGGACTTTTATGCGAACTTCTCTGTAAAATTTCTTAACTTAGAAATTACTTAATTTATATACATTTGCAATAAACGCAGCTTTTCAGAAAGCTTTCTGAAAATCCAGGTCTGCCTGTGAGGGAAAGTATGTGACGGTTGGTACTAATTTTAAGGGTGGGGTTTCAAGTTTCCATTTCTCAATCTAAAATAAATATTGTCCGGATACAGACTGGCTCACTTTCAGCTACTAAGTTTCAACTTTGTAACAAATATACAACCAAACAATTGACTCTGATGCTGAACATCTGTGCACTACTTGTACATGGCCTTCTGAGTATAGTGAAAAGATTATGAAAAGTGCAAATAGTATCCTCACTCTTTATCCATACGTCAGCAAGTGCAGGTAACTCTCATTATCCAAATCTGTTCAATTCCTTAGTTAGGATAGTGAGAGACAGCTCTGTGTACAACGCTTCACAATCCTAAGAGTCAAGTACCATTGTTTACTGTTCTACAGATGAGAAGACTCAAGATAAGTCATGTACCCAAGGTCACATGGGAATGTTTGTTCAAGAAAAAGACTAGCAGCCAGTACCGGGGGAGCAGGGTTACGGGGAGAGTGGCATGAGAGAAGATGAGCAGCACAGGTCCATGTAAGGAGCGGAATCTCATTCTAAGTGTTGATGGGAAACCCTTGGAGAGTTTTTAGTTTATGTTTCTAACCCTTATACAAATTAGTGCGTGCTCTCTCTCAGTTTGGAATATATTATATGGTTACATTGGTAGTTGTCAATTTTGAGATGCCTACTAGACATCCTAACAGGGAAATGGCTAAATCTGGAGTTGTGAGAAATCAGGACTGAAAGTAGCATTTGGGGTCATCTGCGTATCTGTGGTAATTTAACTGCGTAACTTGGTAATTTAAAGCCATGGCTCTAAATCCATGAGACTGACTGGAAAAAGAGTGTAGATTAGGAGTGGCCAAGCCTGGAAAAGGTTGGGCAGAGGAAGAGCTGGTCAGAGAAAGGGGAGACCTGGTCAATAACAATGAATGCCACTGAAGGGTTACCTAAGATACCGAGATGTGACCAGTGGATTTGGCAAAAAGGAAATCATTGGTTTACCCTATCAAGAGTGATTCTGGTGTAATGAGGAGGTTGAGAAGGCCAACTGGAGTGGGTTGAAAAGTAAATGGGAGATTAGGAAGAAGCAGGAACCATAAGGTTTTTCAAGAAATTTTGCTGCAAAGGGAATCAGAAAAATGGAGGTTGGTGAGATTGAGTAATTTTTGTTTAAAGAACATGTTTATATACTCATGGGTATGACCCAGGAGAGACAAGTAAGAGATGGAAAAACTGTAGGATTAATATCCTTGAAGTGAAGGTGGGTTGACTTTGGATAAGAGCAGAGATGTTGGTGCTGGTCCACAGAGTATGAGAACAGATGCAGGCAGGCTGATGGAGCAGGTGTTGTGAGAGGCAGGGGAGTTGCTGCTGGTTGCCTCTTTACAGAGGACAGTAGAAAGGGAGGGAGGAAAAACATAGGAGGGTTGGAAAGGAGATATGAAATAGTCATTTTGAGGAGTAGAAAGTGAACATACAACAAAAGTGTATATAAGGAAGTTCAGTAGAGTTGAACAGCATGTGTGCTTTGTGGCCATTCATTTAAAAGAGACTAGTCAGTACAGCAGCAAAATTTAGGTGCTCAGGTCTAGGCACAGAGAACCAGAGGCAGTTACAGTTATAGAAATACATTGGTAGCTTACTCTAACTTGGAAAGATCTACATCATGCAGTATACTGACTTTATTTTCCCTTAAGCCAAATCCCATTCCATAGTTTTTGGCCCTTAAACCTCTGAAATACTTTAGCTTTGCCTTTTTTCCATTCTTACATACTAACTCAGATCTCCCTATAAAATAGAATTTCAAAAATTCAAGATGAACAGCATAGCAGGGGGAGATAGTCTTACATAAATCACTAGAGTCAAATTTTATTTCCTCTGTGAAAATAAGCCCTAGCAAAATTAAATTTTCTTCAATTTATATACAATTACACTAAATTCATTTCTGTAGTAAAATATAGTTAGTCACCAAAGTAAATATGATCACCTGGAAGACTTCCAGTGAGCTTCAAGTTAGACAGCCTGGAAATCAAACACACACCAGAATGAAGTCCTGGCTACTGAGTAGCCCCATTTCTGTTTCTGGACATGAGCTGGAGAAGTTGAGACTTACACTAACTCAAAAGTGCTATGAGAAATTCAACTAACATTGAAAGTTAGCCTGTTCCCATTTGTTGTAAAAAGAGAATAAAGAGATTTCTCTCAGCCAGGGCATGGTGGCTCCTGCCTGTAATCCCAGCACTTTGGGAGACTGAGGCTGAAAGATCGCTTGAGGCCAGGAGTTCAGGACCAGCCTGAGCAAGAGAGACCCCATCTCTACAAAAATTGGAAAAATTAGCTAGGCATGGTGATGTGCACCTGTAGTCCCAGCTACTTGGGAGGCTGAGACAGGAGGATCACTTGAGCCCAGGAATTGGATGCTGCAGTGAGCTATGATTATGCCACTGCACCTCCAGCCTGGGCAACAGAGCAAGACCTTGTCTCAAAAAAAAAAAAAGATACTTCCCTCACAAGAACCTCATGATGACTGAGATAACGTATGACAATACCTGGCAGGTAAGCAGATGCTCAGTAAATATCAATTTTCTACCCTCCACATCCTTTTTGGTCATTTCTGTCCAGTGAGAAGTCTAAATCGGTTCCATAGCTACTTAGAACACAGAGAAATGCTCCCTACTTCATAACTCCTCCATCAGTTTTCAAACCTTAGTGTGCATAGGAATCCCTTGCAGAGAATGTTAAAATGCAGTCCTGGGTCCCACCCTGCAGAGATTCAGCAAGCTGGGATAAAACCTAGAAATCTGCATTTTAAATCTTTATTAGGGTTATTTAAAATATATTTGTATTTCACTGTTGTGTTGGCATCAAAATGCTTATCTGGGGATGTCACATTTGCACATTTCTATCAAAAAAATTTTTTTAATTGGCACAGCACTTCTGAACTGCTTTGTAACTAAAAATTTTAAGATCACCCTGTTTTAAAATTTCCTTTATTTCTTTAGATCTTTATGAAACATTCCATCTTCTGCAGATCATAGTGCTTTATTAACAAATTCATGTGTTCTTTTCCCATTTCTTTAATACAAAAAAATTATTCATCAGTTATTTTCATCTGACATTTCACTAAGTACAGGATTCATAATGTCAACATTATTAGCTCAGTCATTCAAGTGGGTAACACAAGTTTATCTTCATTGTGCCAAATACCCACTCAAAGGATAAGATGAATAACAGATGCCTCCAGGTGTATTCAACAACTTTAGTTTCTTGACATGAACTAGTCCTGTTTAACAGGTCAAACTGCTAGTCTACGTAAATAAGCTGGAAAAGACTCAAGTATACAGCTGTACATATCATGAAACGGCAAGTTCATTTCGATAAGAACTTCTATGACTGTACATTAGTACAGTTTTCTGCTATCATTGCAAAAGCCCCTCTGAACAAGGTTATAGTTCAGAATTTTAAAAAATCTTAATGAAATAAAATATACCAGGTGGCTTTTCTGTAGCAGAAATTAATTATAACCATTTTTCCTCAAGCAAAGTTTGAAAATAAATATGCAAGCATACAGTAAACTAAAATCTGAATTTAGAAATTCAAAGTACACTGGCAGAGTCTATGACTGTAGAAGATAAATTAGAAAGATAAACTAGCAGTGAAGCAATAATTTCCTCCAAATAGCAGGAAACAAGTTCTCCAATACCATTATTTAGTGTTCACCTATTAATTTTTAAAATCCCCTCTAATTATGACATTTGAGCAGATATGCCAACAAATACTTTAAATCATACCGCATGAAATAAATGACCATTTAATTCCTAATGAATTGAATGAACTCCTTAATGACTTTTTAGATTTGTATGTAATAGAAAGGTTCAGTAACCTGTGTACAGTTGCTTAAAATCTGGTATTTATGAAAGCTTTTAAAAGTTAAATTATATTATCCATTTGTTAATCCACATTATTAATGTAGTACTCTTAGTGTTCTACAACCATTTAAGCCTCAGGTGTTAGGGTGATCTGTGTCAAGTTCTGAGGCATGCTGTTTTGACTTATTTACTGCAGGGAATTCACCCTTTTTTCTCTCCTCTCCCACAAAAAAAGTTGACAGAATAGAGACAATTTCCAGACTTAAGCATAAAGAAAGTTAAGATTTTTCAGGCTTGGATTATAACCCTTAGTTAAGATGAATGCTAAGTATATATGCCAATTAATTTTTTATGAAATTGAATATAAAAAAGAAATTCCAGCTAAATCATATTCTTTGAGAATGAATGAGACATGATGAGACACGTTAATAAGATATGACACACTTATCATCCATAATCAAAAACTTCAATTCCCTACCTGAAATTGGCTTGAAAAATGGTACAAAGTCTATAGCTGCTTTAAAGAATTTTAAGAAGCCTATATAAACCATTGAAAGGACTTATATATTAATAGATTTTATATTCAAAACTAATCTATGGAGCCCATTTCATTCAATTCAAAAGTTAGTGCTAACATATTTGTGGTTGCTTTACTGTGTTTTTAAAAAGGGGTACTACTATAAGGCATCCCAGAGATAGTATAGACGGGAAAGATTCTTTTTATATCTTGGATGCCTTAGGTAATTCTTAAGAGCTTAAAATTATTATTTGTTCCTCCTTAATATGAAACTCTTGCAACATAGCTTTTGACCAGTAAATAAATGTTCCTTAGGCACTGTGAGGTGTATTAACGATGGAGCATGACCCAGGTTGAAGTGTATAATTTGATTTTAACTACTAACAAGACAGTTAACAAGCACTATCTTATCCACTGACAGCAAGAAATGCCTTTATCCTACTACTCCTGAGATTCTAAAGAGGGAAAACTAATTTCACAATCTTTAAAAGAATCCATAGATAATTCTAAGAACTGCACATACCTAGGGTATTAGAAAAGATGCTTTCTTTTGTAAGGCATCAATAATTAAATTAATAAAATGCATATCTAACAAAAGATGGTTAACACTCAGTATCATAAAACCATTTATCTTTTCTTTTAAACTTCTCTAATTCCTGCTACTTTTGCCAACTTAAGTAAGACTGCCTCTTGACCTAATCAACTATGGTTATAAAAAAACTAAGACATCTGAAACTATTAGGCACATCAAAGGTACAGTTTATGTAGTTCAAGGTTCCCTTCTTAAGGGGCAGATGAGTTACCTGGCACATTATACATGTGGAACTGTAATAAAGATCATCTACTAAATTCGACTTTCACATTTTTAGTCAAACTGAAAGACTTATAGTAAATATTCAAACATACCATATCTTCAGTTACAGCTGAATAAGTATGACATTTTACCAGATAAAAAGCTGAAACTTAAGTATGAGAAACCTTCACACACTGTGCTTGTATTGGTCTCTTCTTTTTAGATGAAAGCCAGTCATCAATACTTTCAACACAGCAGTTCAGAAGATAAATGTCCAAAACAGGTGACTTGGTTATGGTCCATAATTTAGCAATTCAATGCCACTGGCATCATAATGCTGTGGAGAGCAAATGTGTCTCCATATTTTAGTCAGATTTGTCTTTCTTCTTTCCTGTTAAGGGCACTTTGTTTACAACAGCAGACCCAACAGCTGTAACTCCTCCAGCCACAGCAGACACACCCCCTTTCACCAGCCCTATTCCCATGGAAGGCACAGTTGTAACAGCTGTTTTGGTCACCTCCAGACTTTTTCCACCAATCCAAGCCACACCACCAATGGTGGCACCAACAGCTCCCTTTGTAACACTGAAGATACCCCCAGTCACACGGGACAACATGCCTGGCTGCTGCTGTGGATGATCTTTCACTGAACCTAATGAAAGAAAATATGAGACGGTCAAATACAAGTCTTTAAAATAGCAGTACAAATCATTAAGTAACCTAAGACTCCCTCGCAATCAGGAGGTTGATTTGATAAGGCCAACCAAACTGAAAGACAATGACGAGCTCTTCCCTCAAGAGTACAGTTGTACCCATGTTTTTATAATATTTTGGTCTGATGCTAATTCTTAGTATCTATGAGAAGCAATGCTTTAGACAATTATCACAATATAGAATCCTATTTTAAATGTTCCCTTCATTTACAGTTTTGCCATTAATAAATAACTTTTATATCCCAAAAGGAACATGAAAAAATAAAAAGAGAAATACATTTGGCCTTCATTTCCTTGACAGGATTCAATCAATTATTACTGAAATAATCGTCTTCATAAAAAGCAGTGGTTCTCAAGGTATAGTCTGGTAAGCCTGATGGTCCCCGAGACCTTTTGGGGAGGTCCACGAGGTAAAAACTATTTTCATAATAATATTAAGATGTCATGTGCCTTTCACTTTTTTTCTGTCACGCGTCTACGGCAGTTTTCCAAAAGCTAGGTGATGTGCAATAATACAACAGACTGAATGCAGAAGCAGCTGCAAGAACCCAGGGGACTTTGACTAATCCAGACGTTAAAGAGCTTTGCAAAAATGTATAAACAGTATCACTCTGCGCACAGTTTTTCATTTTGAAAAAGTTACCTTTCATGAAAACATGTTAATCATTTAACATGTAATGGGTCTATTAATGAATATACCCACTGGGTTCTTTTAATGAATAAAATATTTAAATATTCAAGTTCTTATTCGTAATACAGTAGATACTAACAAAGACACAAGCTCTTCGGGGCCTCAATTTTTGAGAATGTAAAAGCATCCTGAAACCAAAAAGCTTTAAAACCTGTTAAATACATTTGGGTCTCTCCTCTACGTGTCCCTTAACAGTGTATTTAAAGAGGTAATACTACATAAAAACAGAAAAATTATTCATCATTTAAAATGGTAGTAACTATCTGAAATCATTTTTATTCAGATGTAAGTAGGGTAGACAAACTACAGCTATGGTTAATACTTAGATCACTGCCTCAGTAATTCTTATGGAAGAGAGCGTGTGCTTTAAGCATCTAGGTAACCTAAGGATTTAGGCAGCAACAACACTTATGCAATTGAGTTTTTCCTTTTCTGAACTTCAGAGAAAAATATTTGGTAAATACAGGCTCTTGGGTATACAGGTCCAACTAAGACCACCAAAGCTACTAGAGCCTAACAGAATGAGGTTATTAGAGAAGGTAACATGGGGAAACTGACAATATTTGATGGAGAAAAGAAAAATTCTGAAAATTGAGCCTCCTTAATACAAGGCACAATTATATCTTGAAATAGGTAAATTTTGGAGGTTTTACATTCTATCACAAGTGGTAAAATCTCATTGATTAGTCAAAATAGTGCACAGATATAGCAATGGCTAAATTTCAAAAACCAAGTATGTTTATTAAAACTAATACGTATAGTTAATATAAATTTTTAAAGGGCTAAAATAAAAGACTTAACAATATAGATGAGCATTTGAGTATTGTTAATTATAAAATTACAATGGACATGATGGTATATGGAGGTAATTAAAAAAATGTTGATGGAAATGATTACCTAATTGGTAATTCTTTTATAATTGAGGTCAACAACGAAAGGAAAAGAGGCAAAATTCTGATTTCAGGATAAAATAGATAACTGTCCCCTGCTATGCCAAATTTGGTACACGTGCATTTAATGAAGACAATTTCTCCTTATCAAATCAAATAAATATTAATGCAATTGATCTCTTTAATTACAGGGTATTCTTGATTACCACCATATAAATTATCTGCTTTGCAGATTATTGTTATTTAGCAGTTGGTATAGAAAGACATTCCTTAGGCTCTATTCTCTTCTTTGGTAATCATGCTCTTGAATGTTTATGCCTTTCCTAATTTCTTTCTCAGAAAGTCCTTGTCAACTTTCTCATTGAGCCCTAACTTTTCTTTTCAAAACTCCATGGCTCTAGTCCTAAAAAGTAAAGCAAGGAAAAGAGCTGAGCTAATAATTTTCCAGGCTATTCCTCCACCAAACTAAACTAGTCAGTTAGTTCTTCCACCTTATTTTAGGCTTTTCAATGTTATTTTCCTAGCAATTTTATTTCTGCCTACCAATATCAGAAGAAACTTTTAGACAGTGGGTAACAGAACTGGGAAGAAAATACAGTAACTAGAGTCACAACCTCCAGAACTAATTCTCCAAGAAGATTACTATGTGGATTAATTTTAATAACAGTCAATACCAAAACCATAAATTTAAAATGCCTGTAGTCATTTTCTGTATGTTTTCGGGACATTCAGGTGTATAGAATTTGAAGTAAAGGTAAGAATAAAATGATTCATGATGTCACCATTTTCGAACTAAAAGACAATTATGATTTAGAAAGACAAATTAAGCAGACCCCAAGACCATGTATTAATGTAGGAAGAAAGAGCTATGAATTATAATGTAATGAATAATAGGAGTTTAACAACAAATCTCAAATGCCTCTTGAATTAGGCTGATTTTTCTGTATGCAGGACATTAAAACTAAACAGTCAGGCAATCTCAGCACTTTGGGAGGATTAGGTTGGAGGGCTGCTTGAGGCCAGGAGGTTAAGACCAACCTGGGCAACATCTGGAGACTCTGTCTCTACAAAAAATTTAAAAATTAGCCAGGCATGGTAGCTAGCACACACCTGTATTCCCAGCTACTTGGGAGGCTGAGGCAGGAGGATTGCTTGAGCCCAGGAGTTTGAAGTTTCGGTGAGCTATGATCAGGCCGCTATATGCCAGCCTGGGTGACAGAGCAAGACTCTGTCTCTTAAAAAAAAAAAAAAACAACTAAACATAGTCCATCCTTCCTCCATATCTACCCTTACCCTTTACAAATGAAAAGATACCTTTATTTGGAAAATGGTCTTAAAAGAAAAAAGAACACCAGGAAAACAGACCTTATATAATAAAATTGTGTCCCCATTCAGCAATATCTATGCTTGCTTGCTTTTTTTTTTTGAGAGACTTGCTTGGTCACCCAGGCTAGAGTGCAGTGGTGTCATCATAGCTCACTGCAATCTCAAAACTCCTGGGCTCAAGGGGATCCTCCTACCTCAGCCTCCCAAGTAGCTGGAACTACAAGCGCATGCCACCATGCCGTGCTAATTTTTTTGGTTTTTGCAGAGACAGAGTTTTGCTCTTGCTCAGGCTGTTCTAGAAGTCCTTACCTCAAGCGATCCCTCCACCTTAGCCTCTCTGCTTTCTTATTTGAAGCTAAAACTGTTTATCTTCAATTATTTTTGGAGTATATTTACTAACAAGGTAAATGGGTTTTGTTTCTTTAAACTTAATAAAAACAATCAGAGCTTTAATTCATCAGGATACTTTTTCCATTTTTAGTGTTAAAGATGCGTACTTACCTTCCGGTGGTTCATCACTAAGATATGATGGGATTTCTTGTTGATTTTTATCTGACTGATTCATGATCTCCTAAAAAAAGAAATCATACAGACACATTTGATTTTAACCTCAACATGTGAGACCACCTCTTATCACATGCTAAATTAAGACTTAATCAACTTGATTCAGATAAACATGTTAAAACACATATCACAAGACTAATTCATCTTGTCTCTCTCCTACTTCAAATTGTAGTGTTTAAGAAATACTTTAAATTACACCAGTATAATGTAAATCTTATCTAAGAGTGGCAGTCATAATATACAAGCTTTCCTACATTGTTACTGTGGTGCTTCAACTTAACCTGAAAATTACTAACTGAAAGAGACCTGGAAGGTGGAAGTTAGTAGACAAAAGTCTTAAATGTTTCCTCATACAGAATACTGGTTAATTTAATTGTAATTTATTTCACAGCAAGCTTCAAACTTATACTATAAAAAAGTGTTCCATCTGAAAAAGTTCTTTAAAAAAAAAAGACATCCCTGTATTATAAAGATGACATTACCAATATGAATCAGTAAACAATAGATTGTGGGGACTTTTTTATTATTCTTTGAGCTCTTATGAATAGCAGTAGTAGCAGAATTCAACATCTATGAAAAATATATATATACTATGATTACCTCTAAGTGAAAGTAAATAAGAAATAAATACGTAAAATAAGCTATGCTGGGGTAAAGAAAACATGATTAGGCTAGGTGAAGTGGCTCATGCCCATAATCCCAGCACTCTGGGAGTTAGAGTAGGAGGATCACTTGAGGCCAGGGGCTCAAGACCAGCCTGGTCATCATAGCAAGACCCCATCTCTACAAAAAAAAAAAATTAGCTGGGTATGGTGGTGCATGCATGTAGTCCTATGTACTCAGAAGGCTGAGATGGGAGGATTGCTTTAGCTCAGAAGTTTGAGGCTGCAATGAACTATGGATTGAACCACTGTACTCAAGCCTGGGCAACAGAGCAAGACCCTGTCTCTAAAAGAAAGAAAGAAAGAAAGAAACTAACCATGATTAAACTTTCTTTTCCCAATTTCCTTTACTATTGTATCTTAAAATATTTCCTTTTAAAATTCACATGACTAAGTAAAGAATAGGACAGGTAAAAGATTGGTCTAAAAGTGTTCTTTATGATATACCGTCATGCTTGGTGAGAAAATTAGGGTTGTGATCCCAGTAGTCAACTGAGTATTTCCTGGTCATACATCCTTGGAGCCTATATTATCATATTTCTACATATACAAGAGATAGTTAAAGGATACTGTGAAAACAGTGTACTTCAATACATTACTTCAATACATTAACAAATATTGATTGAGCACCTGCTCTGGAGCAAGCAATGTTTTAGGAGCATGGGATATAGCAGCGATCAGTAAAGACCAAAAAAATCCCTGCTATCATGAAATGGACACTTTAGTGGGGGGAAACAATAAATAAATATACAAAGACTATACTATACGTCAGATGATATTAAATGCTATGAAAAAAAAAGAGGGGGAGAGAACGTGATATTTTAAATAGGGCAGTAGTCTGTGAAGGCTTCCCTGCCTTCATGACATCTAAAAGGAGGTAAGGATACAAAACATTTAGGTGAAGAGTACTCAAGGCAGAAGCAACAGCAAGAGAAAAAGCCCTAAAGCAGAAGCTTAGCTGGAGGAATAAGAAGGAACAGCCAGTAAAGTGTGGCAAGGGCCACATCAAAGGGCAGTAGAAGAGGAAGTCACACAGTGAGGTCTGAATCACATAAGCCCTTGCAGGCAGTGATGGTGACTGCCTTTTAATTCTGAGTGAGATGGGAAGACCCCGAAGGGGAACTGAACAAAGGAGTGAGGTGTTCTGATTCACATTTTTTTTTTTTTTTTTTTTTTGAGACAGAGTCTCACTCTGTTGCCCGGGCTAGAGTAAGTGCCATGGCGTCAGCCTAGCTCACAGCAACCTCAAACTCCTGGGCTCAAGCAATCCTCCTGCCTCAGCCTCCCAAGTAGCTGGGACTACAGGCATGCGCCACCATGCCCGGCTAGTTTTTTCTATATATTTTTAGTTGGCCTATTAATTTCTTTGTATTTTTAGTAGAGAGGGGGTCTCACTCTTGCTGAGGCTGGTTTCAAACTCCTGAACTTGAGTGATCCTCTCACCTTGGCCTCCCAGAGTGCTAGGATGAGTACCAGTGTTTTGAATGAATTTTATTTACATAGGTCTTGATTTTCCCAACTATAAAATTACAACATTTGAGTTAATCGATATAGTTTCTGTGTTCTGTTCATGTGTATTAGAATAGTTCTTGCCAACCTGTGGTCCTAGTTGCTCCCTGTAGTTACTGCTAGCCAGGGTCTATCCGCAGCCCTTATGCAGAAAGACCCCACCTGTCTGGACCCTCCTGTAGGTAGACCCCTCTTTGTTCCTCAGTTATCTTGTGGGTCTGTATCTGAAAATTGTCCTGTTTTGGAAAACAGGCCTACTCTTGTCCAGAGCGTTGTTTTGGACCACTCCATTGATTATGCCATTTTTGTTTTGTTTTGTTTTTTAGACAGAGTCTTGTTCCTTCACCCTAGGATAGAGTGCAGTGGCGTCATGGTAGTTCACTGCAACCTCCAACTCCTAGGCTCAAGTGATCCTTCTGCCTCAGCTTCCTGAGTAGCTGGGACTGCAGGCACACACCACCACATTTGGCTAATTTTTTCTGTTTTTGGTAGAGACAAAGTATTTATTTATATTTTTAGATACTTTTTTTGAACTCCTGACCTTGAGCGATCCGCCCGCCTCGGCCTCCCAGAGTGCTAGGATTACAGGCGTGAGCCACCGCGCCCGCCGGGGCTATCTTTTTTTGATTGAGTTGTAAGAATTCTCTGTATGTTCTGGATACTAAACCTTTATCACATACATGATTTGAAAATACTTTCTACTATTTCTGTAGGTTGTCCTTTCATATTCTTGATAGTGTCTTTTGAAGCACAAAAGTTTATTAATTTTGATAAAGTCCAATTTATTTTTACTTTGGTTACTTGTGCCTCTGATGTCATATCTAAAAAGGCTTTGCCTAGCCCAAGGTGATGAAGATTTATTCCTATATTTTCTTCTAAAAGTTGTATAGTTTTAGCTCTTACATCACAGATCCTTTAGAGTTAATTTTTGTGTATATGTGAGAAATGATCCATCTTCTTTTGTGTGTAGTTATCCAATAGTTCCAACATCATTTGTTGAAAGGATTGTTCTACATTCAATTGTCTTAGCATCCGTTCCCTCTACTCCTCTCCCCCTGCTAAGGCTCCCCCCCCCAAAAAAATTGTCTTAGCAACCTTATAAAAGTAAATTGGTCATAAATGTGAGGGTTCATTTTTGGTCTCTCAATTCTATTCCATTAATCGTTATGTTTATTGTTATACCACTACCACCTGTCTTGATTACTATAGTTTTGTAGTAAGTTTGGAAGTCAAGAAATATGAGTCCTGTAAGTGTGTTTTGGCAGTTCTGAGTACCTTGAATTTCCATATGAATTTTAGGACTAGCTTGTCAATTTCTGCAAAGAAGCCAGCTGGGAATTATGATACAGGCCGTTAGCTAGGCTGACACCACAGCACTCTAGCCTGGGCAACAGAGTGAGACTCCATCTCAAAAAAATAAAAAATAAAATTAAAAAAAACAAAGACTGGGGAGGTCTATGTTTTTTTTCTTTCTATCAAGAGACAGGATCTCATTTTGTTGCCCAGGCTGGAGTGCAGTAGCCTGATCATAGCTCACTATAACCTCAAACTCCTGGGTTCAAGCGATCTTCTTGCCTCAGCCTCCCAAACAGCTAGGAATACAGGCTTGTGCCACCACACCTGGCTTCATTTTAAATTTTTTTGTAGAAATGGGGTCTATATTGCCCAGACTGGTTGAACTCGTGGCCTCAAGTGGTCCTCCTGTGTGGGCCTCCCAAAGTGCTGAGATTACAGGTGGGAGCCACTGCACCCAGCCAAGATCTGTATATTCGGAGATGATACAATTTCCAAATATATTAAATGAAAAGGAAGGTTACAGAACCTCCTTTTGTGCATGGTATGCTACTATATTCTTTTTTTTTAAAAAAAAGTACACATATATACACATATGCTTTGAAGGCATAAAATCTCTGAAAAGATATACAGCAAGCCAGTACCATTATTTACTAAAGGGAGAGGACCCTGGGGTACCTCAGGACAGGGTGGCTCTTTTGTACCTTTTGAATTTTGTATAGAGTGCAAGTATTACCACTTTTTTTTTTAATTTAAAGAAAGAAAAATAGGGAATACTCTGATGCTTTTAGTTTTATTTTAAGAGATCGTCTCCATTTTCTTCTGTAATAAACTGAAAAGATATCTACTCATTTGGTCATATTTATTTATTCTTTAGCAATTGAAGCTTTAAAGGATAACAATTTTTACTCTCATTCCTTGGTAATATTATATTCATTACATTTCAGATGTTTAGTTTTCTCACAGAGAAAAAGAAACACAGGCATAAACCTTTAAACAGTCCACTTGTTAGTCCTGTAACAAAATTTTAATAGCAATACTGATATGTGGACAATTTCTATGATGTTGGCAGAGATATCAACAAGAGTGATTTTAAAGTGGCTATTCTTATCAGTCAAGAGTTATGAACTTTCACCCACTGCTCAATCCATTTCAAGATCTGATTTATATTACTTTCTAGCTCTTCTGGGTTATTGCTGGGCAGCTCATGCACGATTTCTTCCTTATAAGATGCTGCGGCTTCTTCATAAAGAACTTGAAAAATCTCACACTCAATATTGTCTTTTAATTTCTTCTCATTGTAACCCCTAAAAGGCAAAAAGAGGTTAAGCAAACAAAAGCAAATGGAATGGCATTTAACTGGAGTTTTAGGAACATACCAGATATTGGACATTTTTGAATACATAAAAATTTACACAAAAATACTTCTCACAGTCTCTTTACTTAGAGAAAACAGACTGGCACCTAAGAGTTTCTTGACATGAAGGCTAACCTAAGGATCCTGAGACCAACAATTAGGTTTTTCTGAATTCCCCGTTCACCCCCAATTGTCACCTACTCAATTACCAATCAATTGGCAAACACATTTCTCACTAAACAGAGATTCAACATTTTAAGTGATTAAATCAGCTTTTTATTTCTTCTATCACTCAACAAACTCAAACGAATCATTCTTTTATAGATTAGTTTTCTACTAATTTTCTTTGGAATTAAGAAATTAGCTTTTTAATCCATCTGGAGTTTGTGTTATAAAGCAAGCATTTAGGCTGAGCATGATGACTCACACCTGTAATCCTAGCACTCTTGAGAGGCTGAGGCAGGCAGATCGTTTGAGCTCAGGAGTTCGAGACCAGCCTGAGCAAAAACAAGACCCCATCTCTACTAAAAAAATACAAAGAAATTAGCTAGACAACTGAAAGTATATATATAGATATATATAGATATCTATATAAAATGGCCATACAAGGGTGCTAGAGACATGGTTCACGTGCCCAGAATCAGTCCACAGACTCTCCAGGCAAGACAGATTCTCAGCTATGAGATAAAGAAGAGGTCCACAGCAATGGTCCTAGATTTCAAAAGAGTTATGATATAGACAGATAAATATAGATGGCATACATAAAATGAAATGCTAAGGAATACCATATACTAATTGGATACTTGATCACACAAATGTATCTGTCCTTTATGAATTACAAAGATACTATAAAAAATTAACTTACGTAATCTTTAGGCAGATATATAAACCTAACCATGTAGCTAGGTTTTTTTGTTGTTTTTTTTTTTTGAGACAGAGTCTCACTGTTTTGCCCGGGCTAGAGCGTCGTGGCGTCAGCCTAGCTCACAGCAACCTCAAACTCCTGGGCTCAAGCGATCCTCCTGCCTCAGCCTCCCAAGTAGCTGGGACTATAGGCATGCGCCACCATGCCCCACTAATTTTTTCTATATATTTTTAGCTGGCCAATTAATTTCTTTCTATTTTTAGTAGGGACAGGGTCTCGCTCTTGCTCAGGCTGGTCTCAAACTCCTGACCTTGAGTGATCCTCCCACCTGGGCCTCCCAGAGTGCTAGGATTACAGGCGTGAGCCACTGTGCCCG
>CAUYRT010012955.1:0-31278 GCA_963574885.1 Lepilemur ruficaudatus | reverse complement strand
TTCTGCCTCAGCCTCCCGAGTAGCTGGGACTACAGGCATGTGCCACCATGCCCGGCTAATTTTTTCTATATAGTTTTAGTTGGCCAATTAATTTCTTTCTATTTATAGTAGAGACGGGGTCTCGCTCTTGCTCAGGCTGGTTTCAAACTCCTGACCTTGAGCAATCCGCCCGCCTCAGCCTCCCAGAGTGCTAGGATTACAAGCGTGAGCCACCGCACCTGGCCCACTAAAAGTTTTTTTAATAGCAAAACAAATAAATTAATACATTTAGCTTCATATAGAAGTAAAAACTCTATGGCTACAAATGCAACTTTAAAATAGGTATTCTTAGTGTTCTGAATTTTTATTCATGTCAGAAATGAGAGTTTTGCTATCCTGACTGCCCACAATGAGGTGACTGCATACTGAAACATGGCACTTGGTCTATGAATAAGGGAAAAATGTTCATCTCAGGAAAGCTCAAAAAAAAACCAGCTGGCCCAGAGCCGGCTGTCAGGGTAAGGAGGTTCAGTGTGCATTACTTACAGTCGTGGTCATGGTCTCCTCAGTCACTACCTTCAGGGTGTCCACCACGGAGATGTAGCCGAGACGTCTCGCGATGCCAAGGGCGGTGTTTCCATTCTGGCAAGGGGAAAACACAGACAAGGAATTAGCAAGGCTCACTCTACTTGTCCTGCCCATACAAAACACAAGGTGAGCATCTCATCAGACCCATCCCACTGTCATACACAAAAAAGTGTTTCATTAGAGACATACCTGGCCCCAAACCCACCTAACCTGTTTCTATTCACACGGCAAATCTTGGGCAGCTACGCATGGAATCCAAGAGGCTTTTTAATGTTCTAAGTGAGCAATCAATGAAACAGACACATGTTTTTTTTCTTATGTATGTACTTCCTACTAGCTGACAATGGGATGTGTGTGTGTATCCTGTCTATAATCAGTAGTTTTAAAGTAGGAAACACTAATCACATCTCTCTCTGAACAGCTCATAATGACATGGTTATTTGCCCTTTTTTCCTCATCCTACTGAATGCTGTTTATGCCTCATGAAAGTCAAAAAGCAACACTGGTATACAATGAAAAATATAAGAAGACATCTGAGTTCAGGTCCTCCCTCTCCCCCAAGCTGGCCCTTGGCTCTTACCACAGTGAGTTCATTGGGGGAGGCATTGTTCTGAAGCAAGACATTTATTATGTGTGTATGTCCCTGTTGAGCTGCTTGATGTAATGGCGTATACCCATTCTGCAGAAGGAAGATGGAAGAAATGACTCTTATTTCCTTTGAAACAAAATTAAGGATTTGGGTGGAAAGGAAGGAGGAGGGAGCTTACCTTTGTTTTGGCATTAACTTTTGCAGAATGCTGGAGCAGGAAATTAACAATCTTGATATTTCCATAGTGGCAGCCCACATGCAGTGGTGTGTACCCCATCTATAATTATATTTTTTTTAAAAAAAGAAACAGCAGAAGTATACTTTTAGTAACAGCTATCCTAAACAGAAGCAAGATTATTATTTAACCTTTCTTTTTGAGCTGAAAAAAAATAGGATTTTTCCTCTATATATAAAAAAAAATTGCCCTTGACAATTCTCAGGGGTAGTCTTAGGTATAAATAACAACATTGTTGCACATAAAAATAGTTATTTAATTCCCCAGAGTGCTCTGTCTTGTATGGCTCATTTTATTTTCATAACTTTTCAAGATAGCAGGGAAAGATGGAGCAATTGACAGCCTGGACAGGCTGATTCAGTGACTTTGTGTTGAGGGCTAGAAGAGCACTTTATGGACAGACTCGACTAGAGTTTATTGAACACGCTACTCTCTAAAAGCTTAAAATCTAGGTAAAAAATATGAAGTGGCTAAATGACAATGTAATGCAGTAGACGATTGTCAGAAGGCATGACAGAGACTGGAGGAAGCATAGAAACACTACAGAGGAAGAGGCTGGTGTGAGTTCAGGTGGTCTGAGAAGTACAAACTTGATCTGGGTACATCAAAATCAAGTTTGTCTCCCGCCTTTCTAACCCAGAGTCCCCACAGCCTGAAAACCACTGATTTAGACAAAGCAAATGGATTATTTCCCAAATTAGTATCTACTGATTCCTAATGGACTGTAAGTTCTCTCTCTCTCTCTCTCTGTTTATGGGTGTGTGTGTATATAAAATCTAGATAATTATTTTAAAAAATAAGGGTATTCCAGATCCTTCTCTAGATGGCCTTATTCATTATAACAGATGTCACCATGCAATTTCAGGCTCCCTGTTTATAATGACACCAGCAGCGCCAGATTGCTGAAAGGGAGAGCACTGATTTTTTTATTGCAACATTTCTAAGTACACATCGGGTGGGGTCCATGTTTTCAAGGGTCTATATTTCATGTGATGGCATCAACGTGTCTTTATGGTGGCCCCAGCAAATGGATACATTTGAGTTTAAAAAAGTGATGCCCAGACCACTGCTGACTGTAGACACCTCACCAGAGACGTGCCACCCTAGAGAGCTGACTGGTCAGGCTCTGTTCCGCATGCCCATGCTGACCAGCCTCTCCCTCTTGGCTCACCATAGCCACATGTATACAGGAGACCAATCTGTGACCCCTAAAGCCACTTAATGCACCATGCAGAATATCCCTTTTTGGTGACCAGAATCCATTTGCCTGCTTTTCAGGGTTCTTCTTTTTGGCACTGAGGAACTCAGATACTGCACCTATGCTCAGAATGCTGCTTAGGAAGGGAGGCTTGAAAATAGTGTGTCCAATCAGTGTTCAGTACAATTAGTTTAATTAATTGAAGTAACATCATTTCCAAGTTCAGTGGTAAAGGCAATTGCTTCCCAAGTCAAAACAATGTAGACAATATTTCAAAAATCTATGCAATAAAGAACACTTCAGGTATTTAGTCAACATGCCTAAGTAAGAATGCAACAGTTTCCAATGGTTGTTGAAGTAATTAGATTTAGAATTAAATCACCTTAAATATTTAAACATACAGGTTCTATTTATCCTCATAGCTTCCCATTTCACTTAGTAAAACCCTAAGTCATTGAAATGGACAGTTAGCTTTTATCTGATTCTAGTCTCCCATGTCCTCCCCCTCCCCAATCCATTAACTCTCTGAGGTCATCTCCTGTCATTCTGTCCCCTGCTCACTATGCTCTAGGACACTGGTCCTCTGTTCCACAAACACTAAAATATGTTATTAAAAACATGTGCCTGGCCACAAAGATTCAACCTGCATTCAGAGAGATCAGATTTGGGCTCCTCCATTCACTGGGGCTCACAGCCCTCCCAGGTAAAATGGCACCTTGCACAAATACACCCAGAGAGGTGGGATTTGAGAAATTCTTCCCAACTAACAGCAATAAGTTTTGGAAAGACCCACTATTTTTTTCTTGAATAGCTAAATAATCAAACGAACAAACAAAAAGCCACAACCCAGATAACTGAGCAATCTTTGCCCCTTTGTCCATTGTTGCCTCACTTATAACATCATTCCAAGATGACATTACGTCTTTTTTACCTCTGGCCATCAGTGGGTAGGGCTCTACAAAATCCTGCTGAATCCATCCCACAGTCTTGAATAACTTCCCTTCCTTTTTTCCTCTACTGATTACCAAGTGGTGGCTGTTCACACCCATTAACTCATCAGGCTGCTGTTCTGATGAATGAGAGAACGGAGAGGAGGCAGCCGAAGGGAACCCCGCTCTGCCACTTAACCGTCTGTGCAGCTTTGGACAAGTTATTGAACCTCCCTGTGTACTGGCTTATGTATTGTAAAATGGATTTAATAGCAGTACCAACCTCAAGCGATTAAATATATCACCAAATATTCCAACAGTGTCTGATACATAGTGTTAGCTATTGTTATCTTGTGCCTAAAGCAGTACCTGGCATATCAAAGGTGCTTAATACATATTTTAAAACCTTGATCAATAAGGATTGGAAGAAGGAAACAGGAAAAGATCCAGAGGAGTGCCTGTGTCGCCTTTGCTGAACTGAAAGGCTGTATTTGTGCAGGAAGAGCGAACAGGCTCAGATGGAATATTCTGGCTTGGCATTCTGATCAATGGTACCTTATCACAACACCTTATTTGGTAGAAGTTAGGTGCCTCCCCGCACAGCAGGGATTAAGAGAGAGGGAGCAGGGAATCTGCACTCTGCCCCTCGCCTCCTAAAATCTGTGGCCCTTTAGAAGTCACTCTTGGCCTTCCCTGAATTTGGCATAGTCTTCCTCAGGGAACACACCCATCTACAACTACTTCCTAATTTTAGTTCAGTTAAAAAAATTTTTAAACAATTTTTATGTGTAGTTGTTGTTTTAAAGATTATCTTTCTATTGTCACATTACAGACATCACACTAAATGTTAACTGATAACATGGCAGGTAAAGATCCACAAAAGACTATAAGATGTTTCTATAAATAGCTTTTCATAGTTTCAAGACAGTATAACTATTAAGAATTGAGATTGGAAAAATGCAGTTAATAATAATAATAGGCTTTTTTTTTTTTTTGAGATAGTGTCTCACTTTGTTGCCCAGGCTGGCCTTGAACTCCTGGGCTGAGGTGATCCTCCTGCCTAAGCCTCCTGGGTAGCTGGGACTACAGGCGCTCACCACAATGCGTGGCTCAGGCAATTTTCCTTTAGAAAATAAGCCCTTTGAAAATAAACTCCTAGTATTTCATTTCCTGAAGGAAGTATAGTTGAAATTCTCATAACACTGAAAGCAAAAGAACAGTTGACAATTTTTTTTTTTTTTTTTTTGCTTTATTATTCACCTCCAAAACCTGTGTGGATAAAGTGGGGGCGGGGAACCCTGACGTATGAGATGAGTCAAAGATTATGAAAAAATGTTTTTGTAATGATAGGAGAAATGACAGGAGTCATTTCTAACCCGGCCCAGTGTACCCCTCTCGTGTGACCCTCATCACTTCGCTAATCTCTTTCCTGATTTCTGGCACGTTTCTCTCAGCTTACGGACGTATTTATATGTTTCCAACTCCTTTCAAATATTTCTCCTTTTTTCCTAGGTCTCCATCCTCTCCAAACTAAGCTTCTTGAAAAAAATCATCTTCATTCACTGTTTCCGGCCCCACATCTCCTTGTCTCTATTGCTTTAGGGAAACTGCCGTCTAATACCCCAAGTGCCAGTCCAGTGCATGTACTGAGCCTCGCTTAACTCAAACACTCTCCTTAATGGGCTTTTACAACTAGGCATCCCTGTCATGTTCTTTCCTGATTTTCCTCCTACCCCCAGACAGGCCCTCTTCCCGCTCCTCTAGCCCCCATAACACGCCGTGGGTCCCCGGGACTCGTCCTTGGTTTGCTCCACACCGTTCCTCAATGATCATGTACATCTACCTTCACTACGTCAACTGCTACCTTTATTCCGATGACTCCCAAGTCCAGATCTTCCGTCCAGCCCTCTTCCTATGTCCTAGATCAATATGAGAGTCATGTATTGGGTTTTCCTACCTGGATGGCCCCTAGGTAATCCCCAACTCAACACACCCAACACAGCCGTCACTGTCCTTCCCCAGCTGGCTCCTCTTCCTCTATTCCGGGTCTCATTGACGGTTTGTGCGATCACCAGTCACACAGGCCAGGTCCTTAGATTCATCCTGAATTTCTCACTTTTCCTCAGTCTCCATGTACACATGGTCTTCAAGTCTTAACTCTTTGTATGTCTTTAAGTATTTTTTTAAATGTTTCCCCTGTTCCTCAGCTTCCTGTCTGCTGCTTAGTTGAGGTCTTTATTCTTCACCGGACTTCCTCAACAATAGCCTAACTGCCCTTTTCCAAGCTCTTTTATCAACTTGTTCTTTGCTCTGTTTCCCAGGATCTTTGTAAACCAGATTGCTAATCTTATCACTCTCGTGCTTAAACCTTTAGTGGCTTCCCAGTGCAAATAGGGCAAAAGCTGAACTGCTCAGTCTGGTACATTAAGACCCTCTGAGATCTTCTTAATGTTCTAGCAAGATCTCAGGAGATGATCCTAATTTTTTTGCTCATGTTCCTGTGATACTAAACCAGCTATAGTTACCCTCTATGCTCTCTACCTTGTAAAAAAAACTCACTTATTACCTATATCTCTATAATTTTTTATATACATATATATATATATATATGTTCAAAATCAGGCATTATACTAATTAGCTATGGGATCTTATGGAAATAATTCATTTTTTATGCCTCAATTTCCTCATCTGTAAAACAGGGATACTAATTTTACCAACCTCATTGGGTAGTTGTGAGGACTAAATAAATTAACAAATATAAAGCTCTTAGGATGGTACCTGGCACAGAGAATATGGGTCATAAATTTTGCTATTTTATTATTATTATTGTGGTTATTACTACTATTTCCCCACTCTAGGCAATGAATTCTATGAGTGCAAGGGGTATATCACCCAGGTAATAATTTGGCAACTAGTAGGAGATCTATAAATGAATGTGAAATGAGTAACTATCAAATAAGCTCTCAAAGCTTTTTATGTTTTTACATACACTTAAATCCAATGTAACTATTAATTCTCTAATTAGTACCCTCTGAGAATCAGTCCCATTTAGGGGAGGTCTAAATAAAATGCTTCAGGAAATTTTCCTTTTAAAAGTCAAAAGCAGTGGCTTCACCTTAGCCAGGCAACACTGACTCTAACCCCCTGGCATAATTTAGTCTGAACTGAGTTGGTGAACTTCAAATGAAGAGGGGGTCAGCAAACTGGGGGGAGGACTGCAAAAGTTGTTACCAGTATTTTCTAGTCTTTTCCTTACAAGAGAAAAGAGGCCTTGATATTTTCATTATTATTTTTTAATTCAAGCCAATGAATGGAATAGTATATATCCCACCTGTAGCCTGCTTGGGAATATCTTCTTTACCAGTGAGAATTTGAAAGTTCATGGGATATAAAAAACTCCTTATTTGCAAAGTTAAGCAACAAGTGCAAGCAACCCATCTCTCCGCACTTCTGCTTTACCCTAATTATGGGACGATCACAGCTTCATTTCCTTTTGGTGGCTGTGATCTTTGCTGAGAAGAAAAAGGAAAGCAAAAGAATGTGTAAGAGACACAGCGATGCTTTCTGAAGTGGATGCTCTGCCTCATTTGTAAAGGGCAGGAAAAGGCACATGCAAAGTACTATGCCCAGTACAAAAATGATTACTGACTGTGATCTGAGTTGGGCTGGGTTAGGAAGAAGCCCTGGTAGAGACCTGAGATTCTTACACAAGGGGTTCTGTGTGCAAATGGAGAACAAAGGAGGAGGTACTCTTTTGTCTCCTCCCCCAGCTGGTGCTGAGAATCACTGCCACACTTCCCAGCTGAATTGTGATGCATGCCTTGGTTGTGTCGGGGCATAAAAATATTAAGAAACTTGACCCAGTCCTTGCCTTCTAGAACTTTATATCTAAAAAGGAGAGATAATGTAATAACGTGTTTATGTCTTCTTGTGTTTGTATATATGCATGTCAATAAAACAACACTAAGTGAATATATTTACCATGGAGTTAAAAATTTCCAGAGTAGAGAATTCTTTCTTGATGAAAGTGTTCAACCAATGTAAAGAAAATAAGCTAAATTTCGTCTGATTTTGATGTCTGCAATACCTTTTTACCTGGCTAATTTTTGGTGATACTTCTGTATTATTGACATCTTCAATATGTCCACATACCTAAGAACCTGTCTACATTATATACAAAAGTGTTTTTATTCACAATAAAATATGTAATAAGCATTCTTTTTTGTGTCAAACACGACATATAGGAAGAAAGAAGACATTTTAGAGTAGACAACAAATCTGATACGGAGAGATAAAATTAAGTGTCTAAAGAAACTGTTTAGAGAAATGAAATAAATATATTTGATTATGACACAAAATATCCATTTTTTTATCTGTGTTTGTCTTTTTTTTTTTTTTTTCCCTGAGACAGAGTCTTGGGGTCTCGCTCTATTGCCTGGGCTAGAGTACAGTGGTGTCATCACAGCTCACTGCAACCTCAAACTCCTCGGCTCAAGAAATCCACCTGCTCAGCTTTCCAAGTAGCTGGGACCACAGGTGAATGCCACCACCTTGCTAATTTTTCTATTTTGGTAGAGACGAGGTCTCACTATATTGCTCAGGCTGGTCTCAAACTCTTGGCCTCAAGAGATCTTGTTGCCTCAGCTTCCCAAAGTGCTAGGATTATGGGTGTGAGCCACCATGCCTGGCCTGATTTTTCTTATCTGTGTTTGAATTGTGGCATTATATGAGATTAATTGGTAATTTTTTTCTTTTTGAAAAGAGAGCTATTTTGCCTGAGAGAAAGAGAGAGAGAAAGAGAGAGAGAGACAGAGAGAGAGAGAGAAGGAGAGAAAGAGAGAAAGCACGCACCACCACACAGATTATAAGGAATTTAGCAGGTGAGTAATAATTGAATAAACCTTAATTTATCCTTTTTCATAAATCATGCTGAACAAAGTTAGTGGTCACAAATTACTGACAAGTTTTTCTATTTGTCTGTTTATCTGCACTTTTAACAATCAGTCACAAAAACGAAGAAAGGGACAAGCTTTCACACTCCACCCGGAAGGATGCATCTGTTGTGAGGAGGCTGAACAGTGTTAACACAGGGGATATTGACACGCAGCTAGGATAAAGTGCTCAGGCCACTGAAGACGAAAGTGTCTGCGATACTACAACCAGAGACTTTGGTGTCTCTTGCACAAATATGTTTGATTCAAGGGGTTTTTCCCCCTATACAACTGTAGTTGCTTACATATAGGAGTCACCGAGTGGCACTTTGTATGGACACATTTTTTTTTTTTTATATGGGAAAGAGAAGGAACACGTACCTTTGTCTGGGCGTCCACATGAGCCCCTTGGTTTACGAGGACTTCAGCCACATTCACTCTGTCTTCTTGAGCAGCCAAATGGAGTGGGGTCAGGCCACTCTGCAAAAGATTCAAAGTGCAGGAAGAAATATATAGTACATGTCTGAAAAACAATTTGTGAATTCTAGGATAATAAGCCTAGAATTTCTATGTTTAAAAAATCCCTAGAATAAGCTTATATACCATACTATGTTAGCACTGTGGCAACATCGCTATTTGCAGGCTTGAAGAAAAATTTCAAGCATATGCAAAAGTGGAGGGCATGGATACTCATCAGAGACTCAGCAGTTATCAGGATTTTGCTATAATTGCTTTATCCATCCCTCTTTTTCTCTTCATTCATTTCTTCATGGTAGTGTTTTAAAGCAAATCCAGACATTGTATCATTTTTCCCCTATACATTTTAGGGTTTCTCTTTAGAACTTCAAGCCTTTTTTTTTTACAGAATTATGCAAGAATTTTAATACATTACCAATGGCACTAACTTTAGCAAAAATTATTAAAATAATATCTGTTTACAAAGCGAATACTGACATGTAATGATAATACTTTCTCCGTATTAATACCCAAGGTCTGACAAATCTTTACTGTATGTTGCTTGTGGGGAGGACAGATCACCTGTGAAATGTAATGTGAATGCTATATCGTAAGAATTTCCAGGTCATTTAGATGGTTCAACAAGACTGAATACAGTATTTGAAACTGACTCTACCAGAGAATTTGCAGAACACATCGTTGTCCTCATGACCAAGAAAAAAAGTCACTAAGCCTATACTCTGGTTTAAAAAAACTTCTGCAATTGTAAAGTTTTTTTTTTTTTTTTCCAGAAGTAATATTGAAGAGAAAGTGAGCTGGCCTAAGTGCTTTCAGATTCTTGTCTTTCATCTGTTATGAACACAGAAGTTCACATCTTAATCCTGAAGGCCTCCCTAACACCAGCCTGTCCCATTCGTCAGAGGAAAGGAGGGAATCAGAGTCAGCTTTGGGAAGGGCACAGAAGCCTCTAGATGTGGAATATTATTTATTTGCGGGCAGCCATTCCATCAGAGAAATTATAGGATTAAGAAAGAGTCATTCGCTGGTGACTTTTTCATAATGTTTATAGAATTTGGGAAGAAGCTCACTCAGACTGAATGCAGGGGAAATGTAAAAAGGAGGGCTGATGCACTCACTTGCAATCCAAGAAAAACAAGCCAGGGCCAAAATTGGCACCACCCAAACACTGACATCATCACGGAACAATGTTCCATGTTCTACTTTGGAGGAAATAACATTTTCAGCCATAACATTTTGTGAAAGTGTCATGGTCACCTATTCTAAGTTTGAGACTTTTCAACACTCTGAGGCTACTTTACCGAGTGCCTCTGAGCAGATGCTGAGGAGTGTGCGCTGGGCGCCTGCTCTCCTCGCTCACGCTCCCGTGCATGTGTGTGCTGCTCGCACGGCTCACCCACTCTCTGCAGGGACTCGCTTCTGGCTTCTTCAGCCTTCTCTCACTCCCTGTCTCACGGAAGGCCCAAATCACTGCATTTATGTGCATAACTTCCATGTGCTCATGTCTTTTAAGGACATCATAATTTGCATTTAAACTCTGTTTTCTTGTCTGTCTTCCTCAAACCACTGTGAGCTTGTTGAGGTAAGTAATGTATCTTTAATCTTTTTTTTGTTTTGAGACAGAGTCTCACTCTGTTGCCCGGACTAGAGTGTCGTGGCATCAGTCTAGCTCACAGCAGCCTCACACTCCTGGGCTCAATCAATCCTTCTGCCTCAGCCTCCCGAGTAGCTGGGACTACAGGCATGTGCCACCATGCCCGGCTAATTTTTTCTATATGTTTTCAGTTACCCAGCTAATTTCTTTCTATTTATAGTAGAGACGGGGTCTCGCTCTTGCTCAGGCTGGTCTTGAACTCCTGAGCTCAAACGATCCGCCAACCTTGGCTTTTAATCTTTATTAAGATTAAATGTTTCTAGCATTCAACATTTAAGCCACCTACTATTTGATGAAATCAGAGGGAAAAGCAAACATTTTTTTAGGTGAAACAGGATCAAGTAAATAAAGGAAATTTTACTTTTATATTTATGGTTTGGATTAAGAAGATATATAAAAATTTGTAGGTCACAACAGCCTTTTTGTGTTCAGAAGTTACCTGTTAATCTTTTAGGAGGTTTCAACTATTGCTCATTTTAAAAATGGCATGTGTTTGAAACAAAGAACATGAACTTAGAATAGCAACGGCTCTGCTTAATATTCTTTTAACTGTATATTAATAAAAAATGTAGCTATTTGTGGTCTGCAAAATCTATGTGGGTTTTGATAGGAACATCAAACACTAGCATTTTAATAGTAACTTGGGGTTCATGATCATTTTCCCTTGAAATTACTGGGGAACTGTTGGTTACCGCTAAGGAAAAAAAGTAAAAACAATGAAGTGTTTAGCTCAACATAAATTTTCATGAAAGCTAGATCTTTTCTTTACCTCTTTTCTTTTTCTTTCCCTCACCTCTGTTGCCCAGGCTGGAGTACAGTGGCATCAGCATAGCTTACTGCAACCTCAAACTCCTGAGTTCAAGTGATTCTCCTGCCTCAGCCTCCTGTGCAGCTGGGATTACAGGTGCACGCCACCATGCCTGGCTAATTTTTCTTTTTTTTGTAGAGACAGGGTCTTTCTTCTTTCTGTATTGCTCAGGCTGTTCTCTATCTCCTGGCCTCAAGGGATCCTCCTGCCTTGGCCTCCTAAAGTGCTGGGATTACAGGTGTGAGTCACTGCACCCAGCTGAATCTTTTATTTAGTAGTCATTTTTTAGCAAGGAAATAAAGTGTAGTGTTCAATGGGAAGGTGGGAAGGGGAGATGGAAGCTTGGTTGTGGGAACAGGGACTAGCTGATGCTTGAAACACTGGCCATGCAGGGAAAATTGACAGAAAAACTGTCACAGAAGGTCCTTATTGAACAATAAAAATTCTGCTGCTTTTCTGTTTTCACACTGGGGCATATTCAGCACTTTATGCAGAAAGGGACAACTGAGAAAAGATTTATGAATGCCTTCTTATTAGATCGTTTCTAGGTAATGTGAAGTTCCTGGAAGTTCCTTAAATACAATGTGCTGACAGGAAGCCAGCTGATCCTTTAAAATTTCTTTAGAAATACCTGTTTTTGTATAATTTATTCAGGAAGGTGGCCAGAAATTTCCAGACTTCCCTGGTTTACTGTGTACATCTTTTGGTCTTCAGAATTCCCTTTGCTAATTTCTAGACTACTAAAGCAAACACTGAAATTTTTTTTTCCTAAATAAAGTATTTTCCATCTAAAAGTGTTCTATGAGTTTAAGGTAAATTTAAAGCTGGGTATATATTGCACCAGTTGACTGCAGGATTTTAAAGAAAAAAAAAGTCAGTCACATGTTAGTTTGGCATCAAACCTACTGAAAATGTTCAATTTTGAACCAGTTGTTAAGGTACTATATTATCTCTGGCAGAATTGATGGAATACAATATTCTGGGCTCACAAGAGAAAATATACTCTAGTAGATGACAGAGTGTGCATTAATTTGAGAAAGGCAGGGTGCTCTTCATCATTAAGACAAGTTGAAGTTTGTAGTAAACTATTAAAAGGCTAGTCTATAAACTGGTATGTAAGTGGTAGATAATTTAAAAGCTCAAACACCTCCTAATTATGATGATTATTTGAAACTTCTTTGTGATTCCCATTAATGCTGACACATGCATTCCTAAAAGGAATGATTAAAAAGAAAGATATGGGAAAATCAAGTCAGTATACAAAAAAAAAAAAAAAAGATTTTTAAAATGCTAAAATGGAAAAAGTGTTTCTCAGGTCTCCTATGTATGTCTTTTGGTCAACAGAATTTGTTAAATTATAGCCTTGGAAATTCAGATTAGCACAGAGTATCCTTTTTCCAAAATTATGAAAACTTCAAAATTAAGACAGCTATTATTTTTCTACTTCAAAGAAAGTGCTGAACATTATCTCAGTTAATCCTCCTGACATCTCTGTGGAGTAAGTATTGTTATCTCTATTTACTAGAGAAGGAAACTGAGGCTCAGAGAGGTGGCATAGCTTGGTGGTTATATGTTATCTGAATGGGTTTCTTGTCATCTGAAGACTTGGAAACATCGCACCTGTGTTTTGGGCAGATCTTAAGCAATTCAGCCTACCCAAATTCCGTATATGCAATGAGAAGTAGTAACTTCCTGAACATGTTTCTTTCTGGTCTGTGGTGGGCTAAACTTTTATTTTGCTTGACAAAACTCGTCCTTCTTTCATTAACAATGGGGATTTCAAAGATGAGGCCAGGGTTGTTTGAAAAGCCTAGGGAATAGTCTTCTCAAGTTCCTTCAGAACTGCAAATTTACATGCAAAGACTAGATTTATAAGCTAACAACTTTTCCTATCTATTCAATAAAGTAGCTAATCCAGATTTCTGTTATTAAAATGAACTCTCTGAAGGCAGTCATGTTTCTAATTGGTCTTTGTAACCTAAGGACCTAAAACTGAACAGGCAAGGAATAGGATTCTGCAAAAATGTTTGTGGAATAAAGCAACAGGCTTTATTTGGAACTTCTTCTTTGTTATGTTCTGGTAAAGTAACAATGTTGCCCTTTGAATTAACATTCTAACAGTTTTTTAAAATGTTACTTTAAAAACTTTGAGGACCTCATTTTCATGGCTATCTGTATACAGAGTCACATACATACACATAGACTCAATTGTATGACTAAATTATTTACCATTCTCGTATTGTTTAAACAGATTGTTTCCACATTTTTGCTGTGATAAACAACACATTGGTAAACATCTTTGTGGGATATTACACTTTACATGTTCTATTTGATCCAGATTTTTCACGAATCCTTAGGGACCTTTCTGAGGGGTGAGGTTTTGTTGTGTTGCATGCTTTGTCAAGAAAAGGAAAAAAGGTTACCTTATTGCTCAGGTTCACGTTCGCGTTTCTGCTGAGGAGCAGTGACACCATGTCCACGTGCCCTTCCTGAGCTGCAAGATGGACGGAAGCAATTCCCTGCCGGGTAACTGCGTTGGCATCAGCACCATATTCCAGCAGGGTCGTCGCTATGTCCATCTGGTTCTTTTTGGCAGCAATGTGCAGTGGTGTATAACCATTCTGTCAACACGAATCACTTGGTCACGCGCCCGGTAACAAGATAAAAATGTGTACAGTGCATTATCAAATAGTATACTTCTCTTTCTAGTGGCTTGCTTTGATTGTTTAAAAAATCACGATTAAGTAAGCAAACACTGATAAACCAAGCGGTGCCACTAATAATATTGCCTTCCTGTCTCCTGCATCCCTAAGGAGGGAAAAAATGATTTAATGTAGACATTTTCATGAAAGAGAGTAGCATTAGTTTTCCAAAAGGAACACAGATTTTCCTTTTACAAGTAGTTCACTTAGTAGGTGCTCAGTAATTATTTGCTTTATTTAAATTGAGGAGAGGAGGGACCTCTACTGGGAAATAACCAACACTATGGTATCACTGGGGCACATTCAGAGTCGTTCATTATTTCATTTAAAAACTCCCTTTAATGGCCATCTACTGCTTACAAATTGAAAGTTTTAATTTTCATCATAGTCAGGAAATTATAATCTACTCTAATTTGCCACTCTAATTTCCTTTTTCACGAAACTATAGTCGTTATGCTATATTTGCACTGGTCTGGTCATCCTGCAGGTCCCTCATACTGTCTCATGTTTCTCTGTCTTGCCTTACCCTGCCAGAATTCTTTTCCACAGCATGCCCAGGGGCCAGCTCTATCAGTTGGAAATTCAGCTCAAGGGGCACCCCCTCCATCAAGTCTTTGACCTCTCCCCACCTCCCAAACTTCATGCCCACCTCCCCAACCTGCCTGGCTCTAATCAAAGTACTGGGGCATCTGTGGGCACTCTTTTGTTCATGTATCTATCTGCTCCTACTAGAATATACACTTGTTAAGGGCACATGTTGTGTCATATTTGTCTTTGTATCTCTAGTGCCTCGTAACAACTGGCACATATTGATTAAATAAAGAAGGGAATCTTCAGAATTTGAATCAAGTGTACTACAGCTTTCAGACCATTCTGGCATCCTTCTTGAGGCTGACCCTTGATGCTCAGATAGATACAACCAAAATTCCTTTGATAAACTGTTAAATAGCTATGCCTTAGGAGCCTTTGGAATTCCCTACCCTGAGAAAGAGTTTTAGGGGGGCCTTACCCTGGGGTTCACAGTCATTTAAAGGAAATGCAAGATTATACTTTGACATGGACATGAACCCAACTATTTAAAATATGTCAATGACAAATCAGAATTATTATTATTTTTCTACAGACAGGAGGATTTAGAGAGAGAAAATAGAATATGAAAATTTATGTTTGGGAAAATCATCCAAATTTAGACAATGCAATGGTCACAATCTTTCTGAGCCACGTGGAAGGCCCAGAAACAACACAGAGGGCCGTGGAGGTTGCTGCACATTGACCAGCCCTCCTGCTACGATAACCCTCACACTTAAGTCACTTGCATGTCCTAGTCCAACAGCATTTATCACTTGACAAACTCTCTTTCTGTAATCCATTGGAGAGGATTTATTAGACTATTGGATACCAACCCATGAAAGTGGAAATGTCATTTCTAGACTCTTCTGAAACCAGCCTCTGCCAAACTGGATGATCCAGGGTAGAAGAAGATTTTATATTCCTGTTTTAATTTTGACCTATTGCCATCTGGAAGCCCCAGATGCCCTGAGAAGTATTTGGCCCTCTGCTGGGACACATCCTTCAGAGACCAACACCTTCAGAGCCGAATGCAAAGCTGTGGACTGAGCCCAACTCTGTGGTGAGTGACAGGAAGGGGCGAGCTGTTTCACCAGCCCTCCACACCCCCGCATAAAAGAGAAGATTCACAAAGCAGTGCTAAAGTAGGAAATATTAGTCAATACGTCTGACACTAACTATTAGAGTTGTAAAGGGGAGATAACGTCAGGACTTAGCTTCTTATCATGCATCTTATCTGTTTTTGCTTTTACAAGTTAGTCACTTCTCAACCCCTAACCAAGGTAAGGCAGCTCAAGATCTTCTCACACAAGACAATCTTCTTGATTACTTCTTGATTACTTCTACTTCCACCACAACATCCTAGATCCTAAAACATATTTATCAAGAGAAGCTGCAGTGTCTCTGTAATGCATGCCAACTTCAGACAAGTTACTCCCTACTGCTTAGGGGTTTATCTCGAGCTCCTTAACTGAGATACAAAGGAAAATATAAAGCAAGGGGAAACCAACCCTGGTATAATTTTAGAATGGAAAGTTAATCTAAAAAAGAGTTAATAAGTATTTTCAAATAATAAACGGTTTATCTTGAGACCTATGATGGAATTTTTGAAAATTTCCAAGTTCTTTCTATTTTCTGAAAAGTAAAATGATTCTCACTTGTCACATTAAAAAAGGCAGATGCATCTATGAAGAAAAATAAAATAGTGGGAAATCCAAGTGCAGAATAATCTTAATTTCTATATATTTCTCCTCTTGATATAGAGGACAATGTGCTTGCCATGGTTGTTTTTGCATTTCACAATGAAAACGAAAGCAAAAGCAATTTAAAGTGATCAAAAGTAATACATGATACTTAAATCATACTTTATATTTTTTCTAAGAACTTTCACAAACCTACTGACCCACATCAATGGATATGTACATTTTATAGAAATCTGACAAATAATAAGTCAAGGCTCACTATCTCTTGCACAATTAGTGTCTATGTCATGCATGAACTCAAGCCAATCCTCTTAACAGCGCAGTGTCCTGGCTTGGGAAACAGATCTGGGTAAAATGGATTGTAGCAGCCCGCCTACTTTTCAGCACCACCCATGTACCTAAAATCCCATAATGTTTAGGACATGTGTAAGAAAATAAATTGGCAATTTTTTAAAAGAGAAGAAAGGGTAGGAAAAAGGCATCACATATTGTAAGAAAAAGGACAAAGGATATGAGTGGTGAAGGGTTAACGCTGAGGTTCCTGCTGCTACATCCATATGGTAATCGTGCCCTATGGAAACTCTGTCCCTTACTTCTCACCACTGCCCGAATTCAGGAAAGCTTGTGTTTCCCTTGAGTAAAGGAGGCAGACTGCCTACTCTGTGTCCATTCTGCCTCCTTCTTCAGTAAAAGAACCTCTGGGAATGTTGCCCAGCTGAAGAACTACATTTCCCAACTTCCCTTGCAGACAGAAGTGGCCAATGAGATGTGAGGAAAATGTGGCTCGGTGGAGCTCTGGGAAAGCTCTGTTGTGTTGACTTTCCCTTCAGCCTTTGCTTTCTGGGGACCTGACAGCCTGAGCTTCAACAGTCTCTGGAGGGAAAGGCGAAAATGAGTCATGGAGAACTTGCTTCAACACCCTAGAAACACTGAACCAACCTCAACAGCTGCCTCCTGACTGTTTATGCCATGAGAAAAATGGAGCCTTATCAGTTTAAACCATTGTAACTCTGGCTTTTGTCCCTAGCAGACAGAGCCAATTCCTGACTGGCTTTGCTCAGGACTAATCCAGAAAACGTCTCTGATCAGTACCACTGCTCCAGAAGATGGGGACGGTCAGACATGTGCCACAGATGGCATTACCCAGGCACTTACGGAGGCAATCGCAATACAGGAATGAGAAATCAGTATCCCATTAGAAAAGCCAGTGTTTAATTGACTATAAGAGGTATGCTTAAGGTTAATGGGATATTATAAAGAATCATTTAAAGGATTTCTTTCCAACTCTTTGTGAAAGAGGTTGTGCAGATATAGAACCATAAATACTAAGCCTTGTTTGACAAATACAAAGCTGGAAATCAACTACAAATATAGCCACTGTTGCCCTGTTGAAGAGTTATTTGTGGATAGAAAGCAGGCCCTTATGAAAAAGTCACAAAACAATAAATGTTGGCGTGGATGCGGAGAGACAGGAACATTCCTACATTGCTGGTGGGACTGCAAACTAGTACAACCCCTGTGGAAAGCAATATGGAGATAAAGATAACCTTAAAGAGATACAAGTAGATCTACCATTTGATCCAGGAATCCCACTACTGGGCATCTACACCAAAGAAAAAAGACATTCTATAAAAAAGCCATCTGCACTCAAATGTTTATAGCAGCACAATTCACAGTTGCAAAGATGTGGAAACAACCCAAGTGCCCATCAATACATGAGTGGATTAATAAAATGTGGTATATGTATACCATGGCGTTCTACTCAGCCACAAAAATAATGATGATCTTGTATTATCCTGGATGGAGCTGGAGCCCATTCTCTAAAGTGAAGTATCACAAGAATGGGAAAACAAGCACCACATGTACTCACCATCAAATTGGTACTAATTGATCAACACTTATGTGCACATATGGTAGTAACAGTCACTGGGTGTTGGGCAGGTAGAAAGCGGGATGAGGGGATGGGTATATTCACACCTAATGGGTGTGGTGCGCACCATCTGGGGGATGGGCACACTTGTAGCACTGACTTGGGGGGGGGCAAAGGCAATATATGTAGCCTAAACATTTGTACCCTTGTAATATTCTAAAATAAAATAAATAAATAAGTAAATAAATAAATAAAAATAGAACTAGCATATAATCCAGTGATCCCACTATTTTTTCATTTTTAATACATTTTGTTTTTATTTGACACGTAATTGCACATATTTATGAGTTACAGTATGTTTTGATACATACATAGATTGTGTTGATGGATATGGTAATTACCCTGATTTACTATTTACAAATAGACCCTTTGCCTATTTTTAAATCAGATTGATTTTTTTCCTAGTGAATTGTTACAGCTCTTTGTATATTTTAGTTATTAGTCCCTTGTCAGGTGGGAGTTTGTAAATATTTTCTCCCATTCTGTGGGTTGGTTGTCTCTTCACTTTGTTGATTGTTTCCTTTGCTGTGTAAGGTTCTTTAAAGCCAGTTTTCAGCTATTGGTAGAACTGAGTTTTTCTTCCACAGGCAATTAAAATAATGATTTTAATTTAAATAATTTAAAATAATGATTTTAAATACTAATTTTAGATGTAGGCACACATTTTTATTTTTTTGTTTTGTTTTCTTTTTGTTATATTATTATGGGCACATAATAGTTGCATATCTTTATACAATACATGTGATGTTTTGATACAGGCATACAATGAATTAATCAAGTCAAGGTAATTGGGGTGCCCATTGCCTCAGGCATTTATCATCTCTTTGTGTTAGGCATTCCAATTCCACTCTTTTAGTTATTTTAAAGAATACCCTAACTTATTGTTGATTATAGTCACTGTGTTGTGCTACCAAATATTGTTCATTCTATCTATCTATATTTTTGTACCCATTAATTATCCCCACTTTATCCCCCCTTCCTTGGTACCCTTCCCAGCATCTGGTAACCATCATTCTACTCTCTGTCTCCATGAGATCATTTTTTAAAAATATTTAGCTCCCACATATGAGTAAGAGAATGTGAGATTTGTCTTTCTGTGCTTGGCTTATTTCACTTAACATAATGTTCTCCAGTTGTATCCATAGTATTGCAAATGGCAGGATTTCTTTCTTTTTGTGGCTATATAGTATCCCATTGTGTAGATGTATCACAATTTCTTTATCTATTCATCCAGTGATAGACACTTAGGTTGATTCCAATTCTCAGCTATTGTGAATAGAGCTACAGTAAACATGGGAATGAAGATACTTTTCAATATGCTGATTTCCCATTCTTTGGATATACCCAGCAATGGGATTGCTAGGTCATATGGTAGTTTTATTTTCAATTTTTTTAAGGAACGTCCATACTATTCTCCATAGTGGTTACACTAGTTTGCGTTCCCACCAACAGTGTACAAGGGTTTCTCTTTCTCTACAGCCTCGCCAGTATTTGTTATTGCCTGTCTTTCCAATAAAAGCCATTTAAACTTGGGTGAGATGATATGTCATTGCCATTTTGATTTGCATTTCTCTGATAACTAGTGATGTTGAGCAATTTTTCACATATCAGTTGGCCATTTGTATCTCGTCTTTTGAGAAATGTTTATTCAGACCCTTGGCCTATTTTTAAATCAGATTGATTTTTTTCCTAGTGAATTGTTAGAGCTCCTTGTATATTTTAGTTATTAGTCCCTTGTTAGGTGGGAGTTTGCAAATATTTTCTCTCATTCTGTGGGTTGGTTGTCTCCTCTCTATGTTGATTGTTTCCTTTGCTGTGTAAGGTTCTTTAAAGTCAGTTTTCAGCTATTGGTAGAACTGAGTTTTTCTTCTGCAGGTAATTAAAAGATACAGCACTGTCTTCTGATCCAAGGCTAAGGTGGCTACTAGAAGAGATTGAGAAGGATGGACAGAAGTCTAGCTCATGTATAGTGAATGGCAAAGATGTATTTTGGCAGGAATCAATTGGGAGATTATGAGAAAAAGGAACTAGTATTTAATAAGCCTTTACTATAGGGCCAGTGCTCTCCTGGAAACATTGAATATGTTAGATCATTTAATCCCCAGCCTTAGAAGTTAGGCAACTCTTCCCCATTTAACATTATTTACTTGGTTAGCTATTACATCATTCATCACACATTTTAACATCATTTCCTCAAAAAAGTATTCTTTTACCTGCCACACAATAATCATTCCTCTGTCTTTAACTTCAGTGGCACCCTGTGCCCACCCTGCCTTTTGGTATAAGCATTTATATGTCTTACTTACTTTATGCCTATTTTATCTGTCAGGTTAGTCTAGGTTGTGCTGCTGTAACAAACATCCGTCAAGTATTAGAGATGTAAAATAAATTTTTTTTTCCCTCATACTACATGTTTAAAGAAGATCAGCAAGAGGGTTCTTCCTGCTCATGGTAGTTACTCAGGGATCCATGCTGATAAAAGTTCCAATAGCTTATGGCATTGTTATCTCAACATGTATTACCATGATTGCTAGCATGTAAAAAGTGAGGGCTGGAGAGTTGAGCACTGGCAACTAAATTCTCCTCATGGAAGTTACACATATCCATATTTCATTTGGACAAAGCAAGTAACACGGCAAAAATCTGTCTTTAAAGGGGGAAGGAAAGTGCAATACTCCTATTTGCTCAAAAGTTAAGAAAACAAATATTGGCAGATAATAATTTCTACCATACTTTCTTACTGGAATGTAAGAGTATGTGTGATTTGTTCACCTTAGTATTCACTAGTATATTGAATAGTATATAGCAGATACTTCCAGACTATTAAATAAATCAAAGTAGAAGAGCTGGTACATAGATCTTAGACTAATTGTCTCCAAAACTCATGTTCTTTCCACTCTACCACATATGTTAAGCCACATATGTACATTGTATTGGTTTATTTCCATTCTTATAAACTCCCTAATGTATAGGTGGATCCCAATAAAGGTTTTTTTGAGGGCTGCTAAACATTTTCTTCCCAAAGATAGATATATTCATTATGATGTGATAAGAGAAACATCCATTTCTTTTTCTTTAAATTTATTCTAATTTAACAGGTCCTCTGAGATAAGATTTTTCAGGATAGTAACCTAAGTATAGATTATGCAAGACTTAGAAACAAAATAAAAATGCACAAGAAAAGCTATGATGTATAGCAAAGTCCACATAAGAAAAATGACATTTTGCCAGGGTTTCAGAACCAGCTCAAAGGCTAAGCTGTTCAAATAATTTCTTACATAAATCAATTAATTAGGCTAGCAAAATCTAGTAAGCTGGGAAATGGTATTTCCAGGATTAATGTCTTTTACAGTTATTTTACCAACCATTTATTTTTGGCATAAACTATATGTCAGACATTTTTAGGCACTAATGGTATGATCTTCTTTCTCAAATTTGTTCAGTAAATGGAAAGAATTTCATTATGACCAGATGAAGTGTGGGTTAAGAATTGTGGAAATGAAACTATAGCCAAGACAAGAGTGGTCTTACATGACATGCAAAGAAGCATATATTTTGTTATGATTCACAGTTGAAGATTTTAAGCATGAGAGTAATGATATAACACAATTTGTGTTGTATAAATATTATTCTAAAGTATGTGAAGAATGCATTTGGATTGGGACAAGTATGAAATCACAGAGAATAGCTGGGGTTATTCACTAATGTGGGGAGAAATTAAGAGGAACAAACCAAGGTATTGGCAGTGGGATGGAGAAGATGGAATGAAATTGAGTGATATAATCAGGCTGTGGCAGGTTGAATAATTGGTCTCAATCTGTCACTTTCCTGAAATAATATTACATATATACACTTATCCTGTGGCTTCATGATGGGCAGCAGGTACTTTCTTGTCTCTTTGACATTAGGCTTGGCCATGTGGTTCACTTTGGCCAATAGAGTGTTTTTTCCCCTCTCTTTCAAAAAATGTATTATGAAATAATTTGAACATATAAAAAGTTACAGAGACTAAAATAATGAACACCCATGTATCTACTAGCTAGATTAAGAAATAAAACATTACTATATCAGATGAAACATTTTAGCTGTTATCCTGATTTGGTGTTTATCAATCTCATCGTATACCGGCCAATAGAGTGTTAGTGGCTATGAGGTGAGCAGAGCCTCGGCATGTACTTGCACTATTTGGCTTCGCCTTCTTGGCCTCCTGTGATCTTCTCAGGCAGTTGCTATTCCTTCAATCTTGGCCTCTGAACAAACACATGTGCAATACACCTATGTCAAACCTTCAGACTCACAGCTTGAAACAGAGTTGTCCAAAAATTTCATAGACTTGTGACTATGAGAATAAATGTTTATTGTTGGACGCCTTTGAGTTTTGGGGTAGTTTATTATGTAGCATTATTGTAGAACATTAATGAACAAACAAGTTTAGTAGAAACCTGGGGTGAGATAGTACTTTTTACATTTTTTATACTTTTACCTTAATGGCTTGACCCACAGTTCAGCAAGGTAGAAAAGGAACAGAAAAACAGCAAAATCAAAAGAGGAAAAGACCCAGTTGTTTCTTTCTACCTCTAAAACTTGATAAACATTTTACAGATGGAGAAATAGGTGGATGTAAGAGGCCATTTGGATAGGAAATGAGTAAACACAATAGGCCACTGAGCTCTTTTCTGGCAAGTTGTTTCATATCCATACCCTGGGAGCCTTAAGTAGCTAACTCAATGTCTGTTTCATAGCCAGTCTCCAATTTACTGATGTTAGCCTTCCTTCTGTTTGCCATCTGCTGTGATAGATTAGAGTGAGACACACTGGAAATATGAAAACCAGGAGGAAAAATATTGTAGCAGTTCAGACAACAAAGGCCTGAACTGCTGAGATGGCAATAGGAATAAAAAAGAAGGGATATATTTAAAACAATAATTATTAAATAGCATTGATAAATCTTTAGAATGCCATTCTAAATTTCCCACCTTCCCCATGCACAACACATACACTCCATTTGTAACGTTTAACAATGTACTTTATCTCATTAAAGGCATTGCGATGTCCTGAAGAGAAGAAGTTAATCTGGAAGGGCTTCTGCTTCCAACCAAGACAGAATAACAGGGACAAGTTTTACCCTCCCACTGGAAACAAAAGCAGCAACAACAAAACAGGTAAAATATATGAAACAAGGTGTTCAAGACATTGGATATCCAGCAAGAAACCACAGTGATCTCTGAGAGACAGGAGCAAAAGCAGTTAGCACCATGTTTGCCACAAATTGGATGAGAACTATAAACCCAAAGATCCAAGATGCTAAAAGAATCCCCCAAACACAAGAGACATGAAAAAAACAACACAAAGGCACATTGTAATCAAATTGCCTAAAGGGAGTGATAAAGAGAAACTCTTGAAAGTAAACAGAGATAAAAGATGCTTTACCTCCAAAGGAACAAAGATAAAGATGACAGAAGATTTTTCTTCAAAAGTAATCTAAACCAGAAGATAGTCATGTTAGTACTTCTAAAGTACTGAAAGAAAAAAAAATAACTGTTAACCTAGAATTCTATATCCTGTGAATATATCTTTCAGAAACAAAAGTGAAATAAAGAATTTTTCAAAAATACAAAACTTGAGAGAATTGATAACCAACATGTCCACTACAAAAAATGTTCAAAAAAAGTATTCCAAGAAGAAGGAAAATAGTACCAGACAGAAATCTGGATCTACACAAAGGAATGAAGAGCACCAGAAATGGTAACTAGATGGTTATACACACACACACACACACACACACACACACACACACACACACACGTCTTTATTGTTTAAATGTCTTTAAAAATACTTGATGTTTTAAAGTGAAAATAATAGTAGTCTATGCTGATGTTAACATACGTTGAAGAATAATGTATGATAATAGCCCAGTGCATGGGAGGGGAGAAATGGAAGTATACACTCTTGTTTTTGTGTCTAACTCTTCTGAGTCCCAGTGGATAGGGCTAGCTTTTTTCTCTTAGTACCTGAAGCCCTGGTTACAAGATGAGCCCATACATACCAGGCATTTAGGAAAAAAACCTTCATCATTTAAAGTGTGAACACAATGTGACTAGAAGTGATACTGTGAATCCCAGACACAAATTATGCTTCTCTGTTTCTGGCAGCAGGAATTCATGTAAGAACCCATTCAACTTCTGATATTAAAGGGAGTTAAGCTGCACATCTGTAGCAGATTTGGTTGAGATTGAACAATGTGAGCATCAGTCAAGGGGATTGTGTGCTATGTTGAGGAGCAGAGACAACAGATGAAAATAAAGCCAGCCAAGCCCTCTGCACTTGCTGAGAAATCATGCACATAAATGTGAAATGAGATTTTCAAAAGAAGGAAACACGAATGACAAGGCAGACAAAACCCACCATGTTCTTACATATTAAAAAGCTACCAGGTAAAAGGCATAGCAGAGGTCTCTTTTGCATTGGAGAGTTTGAAATGGGGCTAGAAAGGGAGAGTAGACAGTGACTGAGTCAGCAGGATGGCAAAGCCTGTGCAAATTACTAACAAGGATGGTGGCTTGAAGAGAGGGCAGCCAGCCCTGGGCTGAAAATAGAGAATAGATGAGTGAGTAGGAGGACAGTATGTGCCTATATGTGTCCTGGTGGGAATGGGGTGGGCAATGAGGGGCTTGGAAACAAGAGACGGGATGGCAAAGTCTACTGTAGATGCAAGAGTGGGGGACCACATTTCCACAGTGCTGGAAAGCCAAGGAGCAACATTGAAATATAGTGTATTGGGCAGAATGGAATCCACATGAGATAGGTGTCTGCAGGAGTAGTGTACTTGCAGAAGAGATGCCATCTTATAGAATATAGGCCATTATATGCACAACACTTGATTTTACTTCAACCTATGGCCTTACATGACCTCTCCTGAAACAGCCAAACCTAATCTCCAGCCCAGGTCCCTTTCCTAATAGTGAAATTCACACTTTCTACTTTCTATTAGACATCACTTAGACAGCCAGCAACTCAAATCACCATCAACTTTTCCTCCTCTTTTATCCTAAATCTCAGTTAAGAGGAACAGCTTCTACCTAGTTATACAACCTTCAGGATTTGATCATTATAGACTCTCCCCTACCCTTTCATAGAGTCCCTAACTTCCCCAAATTCAAATCTGTCTCCTCCTTACCACAGCCTGAATCAACTGCCTTGCCATTTGCTTTTCTTTTGTTTATTTAGAGTTTCCCTCAGAATATGTTCAATAAATGCTTAATGAATGAGTGAATCAATCAAAGTACCAAAACATGGAACCTGCCCCCTGGTAGAGTCTTCTGCCTCCATAGAAGAATCCCAAAGTGCCACGGCTGCTCAAATGCTCACCTAACTTGAGAATTCTCATGGGAAACTCTCACTGAGAGTGTGATTGTGCACATCTCCTTCCCAAGCCCTAACACCCTCATCTTGGAGTTTGAGATGCTGGCAACAGAATGGAACATGATGCTTCCCGCATTGGACCACACACATCTCCACCAGCCACCATCAGTTTAACAAGGTAGTGTGCCATCTCCATCAGTTCACCATCCACTCTGCAAATGTCTGCACCTTGGGCCAATGCCCTACCCCAGGCAGTATCTGGTGGCAACTTAAGAGAGCTAACACAGCCAGTGGGCACCCACCCTCAGGTGTGCCAAGAATTCAGGGATTATGGGAGGCAGTCAGAGCTGAAGACATCATCTGGATTGTTTTAGAAGACATGTTCACCCCCCCGCCTTTTATCTGTAGAGTCATTGAAGTAATGAGCACCAGCCTATCTCCTCTTCAGTTCCCCCTTCCTTGCAGCTGCACTCCCCCTTGCACTGTTCATTGATACTCCTGGCCCACCTCAACTTTGTCACATTACTAGTTAGTGTCTGTTATCACTCACTAACCCCACGCATTCACATAGACTCAACCTCAGTGGGAAGGGTCCTCTGTCCATAGGGGAAGACATACCTGTCTTCAGCAGGCACCAAGACAGCTGTCAGCTCTGGTACCATGGAAAGGAGGTATTGGACAGTCAAGACTTACACCTCTCCCAGGAGCCATCGGCAGCATTACTGGGTGACACAGGGGAGTTAGCTCTACTCTTCCTGACAATAGTTTGAGGGGAACTCTAAAGCAGTGTGGGGCGTCTGGTATACCTCTGATCCTTTCTTTCAATAGTTCTGCTCACTCAAATCATCCTACAACTTCAGGTTGGTAACAATTATTCAGAGATCTCCCAAAGCAATTCATGTAAGTTGTCTGGGCCCTCCACCAGATTGTCTCCCTTCTCTCCTTCTGGTTACTTCTCTACCTTATGCTGAACTCTAGATCCAGAACCCTTACTGCCAGCTTCCCTGGGCTCTGTGAACTAGGTTTAGCATATGGTCTCTCTTGTGGACTCTGGAAATTGCTTTCCCTCCTACTCAAATCCTCCTGATGCTCCTCAGTAACTGAAGGTGTCATGTCTGGAACCATTTCCTGGCACCTGGTCATTCTGACTAAATCCTTGCCTCTGAAAGTAAAGGGAAATGTTTTAAACATTTCAGAATTTCAAGGAATGCCCAAAGGAATTATGGTATTCCAGACATTGCTGCAGAAATCTTGCCTTATAAAGGCAAGAGATCAAGTTATTTTTCTTCTCAGCCTAATTAGAAAACAAGGAAACACAAATTATAATAACAGTGAGATAATATTTTCACCCAAAAGTTTAACCAAAATTAAAAATGGGTAAAATAATATGCCTATGAGGGTTCAAGGCTACATACTTTAATTTGTGGTAATAGGAATTAGTAGAACATTCTGGATGAATTTTAGCAATATTTATAAAAAATTACAGTCACACTTTTGCTATTTTAACCCAATTTCTGCTTTGCTATGTCTTTCCTATAAGAAGCCATGCACATTTACCCCAAAACTCATATTTAAAGGTGTTAACTTCAGTTCTGTTGACTGTAACAACAAATGCAAAACAACTTATATATCTATCAGGAGGAGAATGGTTAATTATAGCACATACACACTTAAGAATTGTAGGAAGTGGTTTAAAAATGAGGTGGATCTATATGTGCTATTATGGAAAGATCCTGCATTCACTTCACTAAATGACAAGAGCAAGTGGCAAAACAATATATACGTTGTTGCTCATGTGTATTAAAAACTCAATATATTCTTATGGAATATCTAAGTATAAAAAAGCCCTGAATCAGCTTTAACATGACACATGCTAGGTTGTTAATTGTGGTTACTTTTGAAAAAGGAGCTGAATTTTGGAGAAATGTTGTGAGGGGTAATTGTGATTTACTAGCATTAAAGATTTTTACAACAAGAATATATACACTACTATTAGTTTTGTCATTAAAATATCTCAATAGGCCTAACAATAGTAACAATAGTTGCGTATTACCCAGATAAAGTAACTTCTAACTGATGTAACAGAAAAAAATCTGAAGTCTTAATGGCTTAGCACAACAAAAGTTTTTTTGTGCACATAAAATCTGATGTGGATTGGCAGAAGCTCTCTGCTGTCAGGTGACCCAGGGATCCAGTCTGTTTCCATCAAGTAGCTCCTGACCTCAACATGGGCTCTCAGTGTTTGCTGCTAAATGGAGGAGGCAGGCTGACTCTCATGTGCCTTGGCTTGGAAGTGACAAACATGATTCTATTAATATTAATATTTCAGTGGCAAGGGTTAGCCACATGGCCCTTCCTAACTACAAGTAGATTAGTAGATTGGGAATGCAGTCTGCTCGTGAGCCCAGGAAGGAGAGCAAGGCATTGTGTGGATGAGCACTTACCCCTCTCTACCATAAACTGTTACATAGTAGGTGTAGGTAAAGGGCAACTATTACAATTTGTTAGGATAACAAACCTCTTCATTTCTTGGAAGAGTTTCTAAGAAGGCCAAATTTGCCTTGAAATTTTCTAGCGCTTACTATGTGACAGATATTTTTAAACACAGGGTCACAGCTAATTTTTAAAATGACCCTGTAAATCTCTACAGGGAGGGTTCACCCTTTTTTTACTCAATAACACCTTTCTGCATGACACCTTACAATAAACTTGCATAATTTCAGTAGGCTGAGAATTTTCTCCTATTCTTTGGTGCATAGTCAAAATCATAACCACACACCACCTGAACATCTGAATGGGTGCAATTAAGCATACTGAAAAAACAAAACAAAACAGCATTTTCCCCTGGGCCAGGTACAGACAAGAGTAAATGGAAGGATACTAAGTTATTTTTTTTTCCTTTTTATTCAAAGCTAGCATGTCTGCCAATGAATCATTTTCCACCTCTGAGAAGGACTCCAAGAATAGGGATTCAGCCTCAGTAGATGTTAGCTTACACAGTGATTTCCTCTGTCTTTCTTCACCTATCTCTTAGGAGGGAGACTTTGGTTGTTGATCACCTAGGCATGTTCACTCATTGGTCTATGTGTTCAGTGGCCAGTCTCAAATAAAATATTCCATTAAAATCCAACTGTCAATATCAGCATTGTTTTAAAAAACTTCTCTCCAGCCTCAGGATTACAAACCAAGAATCAGTAGATTCTGTGTCAGGTCAAATTCTACTCACCAGCAGATTTGAAAACATTTTGACAGCATGGTGTAGGCAACCAAGGGGGTGAATAGGTGTCTAAAGTTCACTATCTGAAGTGGAAAATTACATAGAAGGGACTGTTTCTGACAGAGGGAGCCCACAGTGAGGGACAGGATCTCCAGGCAGTTGGAACCCTCTGTCAGGGAGAAGGCAGGTGAGTCTGGGCTGTCTGTTGCTCCAGGAGCAGGTGCAGGCTCCAGAGAAGGACACAGTGAAGAGAGGGCCAGCAGGTCAATTCCAGTTTGGACAGGAGGGCACACTGGGGAAGATTCAGGGGAAGAGCCCTGTAATGTGGGAAAGTGCTGGGACAGGACTCATGTGCAGGGACCAGGGCAGCAGAGTCAGGTCTGGAGGAGCCCTGGGGCTACATGCAGGAGGACCCCAGGTCAAGGAACCCCACAGACAGTCCCAAATTGAGTTTGATTCTCATTCTCTTGGCATCTCACCTCAAGGGAGTATCACCCTTATTTCTCAGAGACTCTCTGGAGACAATATGCATTAAAAATCTAGTGTGTGTACTGTGTTCAACTGCACTGGGACAAGAGTGCTGTATTCTTCTATTCCTACTCCAGGTAGAAATTCCCTCTGCTTTACCCACGGTCCCAAAGTTAAGGGCAGTTTTCCATTCCAGGCTTAGTCTCTCAACTATAAGGCTTGCCATCTGAAGGTCTGACACCTGCTCAGGATGATCACAACCTCACCTAGCCCACCATGGAGCTAACTTAAAATGACCTTGCAACAAGGGATTTGCAATGTCCTATGCCACAAAGTGCCTTGGCTCAGGGAATTTACACTTGACTTTTCTCACCTGGACCTCCTCCCACCAGCCTCACTCCTTTTTTATTACTTGTCCTGTACATGTTAGAGTGTATCACACCATCATCCTTTATAATAACTACTCTTAGACTCTAAAAATCTATGGGCAGGCAAAGGGTCTTCTTTATCTTAGCACCATCACTACCAGCACAGAGCCTTCCAAAGAGCAGAGGTTCAATTAATGATAGCAATAAATGAGCCACTGAGCAAGGAATATAATTTATTACTATTTAATGTTATTGCATTCTTAAATAGGTTAAGGAAAACCACATATATCTTTGAATTTTACAAAAAGAAAAAGTAAATGAGGCAAACCAAAAGTTGACTATGTTTTGCTTTCTTTTCCTCTATTTTAACACCTCATTTATGTTTTGCAAGGGTCTTACACACATTTCCAAGAAAATCCCCATGCCAGAGCCATGTTTTCTTGTTCTTGAACCCAAAAAACATTCAAAGATTTTTAAAATGTATCACAGAATACTGAAACTCCTACTCTTAAACCTGATAACAGCAATAAATGTATGATCCATGTCATTCATAAACATAGATTCTGAATCTAAATAAGCATTCTATTAAAAGGAGAACATTTGAAAGATACTAATGCACAACAAAAACACAAAGAAGATATATATTATGATCTTTCCAGCCCCATCTCAGACTTTCACTATATAAAGGGTTGGCAGATAGCCTCAAAAACAAAGTGGAGAAGCTGCCTTAGACCTCACCAGGCGTGGGAGGAGCTGCTAGCTATGGCCCTAGGACGTGCACTAGCTCCAGCAGAAGTGCCAGGGCTGGCTGCAGCTCTGCCTTGGGCTCTCTCTTCCTCATCTTTCAAAGCCTCCTCATAATGGAATGGGAAGGCACTAGGGATGGTATCATGGACCTTGGCCAAAAACTCCAGGACTTTCATCTTGCTGATTTCAGCACACGCTCTGGGACCCCACAGGAATTCATAATGTGGAGGATCACTGTTAGCTACCTGCTGGTACTGCAGATATTTTTCCTGCACCAGATCTTGGGTGATGAGCTTTCGGGGCTCCCCAAAGATTAAGTGCTTCTTCCCGTCATAGACCCCCAAAACATTAAGGAATTGCCAGATATCTTCCTCAGTGGCACAATTGCCATTTAAGAAGATCACAGCCAGGAGAGGCAGCAAAAGCTCATTCTTGGGAATTTCCGAATCACCACTCAGACTTCCATCATCGTTGAGGTCTAGCTTGCTGATAAGAGTGTAGGACTGACCGCTGGGCTCGACTTCCTTCAGGTCAAGGCCAAAGATCAGCTCCAGCCGCTCAGAGGCTCTCTTGAGGATCTCAGGAAAGTGCTTCTTGTATCTTTTTTGGACAGCCTTCAGCATTTCTGCCTTCTTAATGGGCTCTTTCTTTTTATACTTCTCCAGCAGGAAGTGCATTAACGTTCCCACCTTTCTGGTTAGAGGATCACTGCGTGAGCTCTCAGTGGAGGATGAGGCCTCAGAGGAACCTGCACTTTCCTGACCCTGGCTCTTGGCACCTCTATCAGATCTTGTGCCTGAAGCACCTGCAGCAGCAGTGGTGTTGGGTG
>CAUYRT010012954.1:0-11088 GCA_963574885.1 Lepilemur ruficaudatus | reverse complement strand
GCCAGGCATGGTGGTGCATGCCTGTAGTCCCAGCTACTCGGCAGGCTGAGGCAGAAGGATTGCTTGAGCCCAGGAGTTTGAGGTTGCTGTGAGCTAGGCTGATGCCATGGCACTCTAGCCTGGGCAACAGAGTGAGACTCTTTCTCAAAAAAAAAAAAAAAAAAGAAATGTGATGAAGCTAAGGAGGTACACTCAGCATCAATATTGTTAATGATTTTGGGAAAAATAAACTTTATAAGTTTAGTTTTAGATTTATGGAACAGTTATGAATATAATACAAAGTTCCCATTGACCCCCCAGTGTATCTTATTAATAACATCTTACATTAGTGTGTAACATTAGTCAAAATTAACCAATTGATATTATACACTACATAACTAGTCTCCACACTTTTTTCTGATTTCCTGAGTTTTCACCTAATGTCCAACTTTTGTTCCAGAATTCCATCCAGAATATCACATCACATTTAGATTTTATGTTTTATAGACACCTTTGACTGTGACTGTTTTTCAGAGTTTCCTTATTTTTGATACCAAAGACATTCCTAATTTGGGATTTATCTGATGTTTCTTTCATAAATAGACTAGATTTGTGGGCTTAGGGGATAAAGATCACAGAGGAAAAGTGCTAATCGCATCACGTGATATCAAGGGTATGTACTGTCAACATTCTTTATCACTATTGATATTATTAACAATTTTGTCACTTAGGTGAGGTAGTTCCTATCAATATTCTCCACCATGGAATTTTTCTTTTTCCCTTTCCATGCTGCATGTTTTGAAGAAAAAGTTACGATACATAACACACAATTAAGAAGTGAGGAATCATGCTCCACCTCTTTATGGGCAGAATGTCTACAAATTTATTTGGCATCCTTTATCATGTATATGAGTCTCTTCTATTATGTATTTATTCAGTCATTTATATCATTATGTAAGTTTGGATATTTATTTTACACTTTGATTGTACTACTTTATTAATTTTGTTGCTCAAATTGTACCAGCATTGGCTATTGGATGAACTTTTAGTTGCCTCTTGTATCATTTTGAAATACGCCCATAATTACAGTGTGATGCTGTGTGGTTGGTTGGTTGTTTGCATTGTTGTTTGGCATTTTCTTTTGTCTAGGTTCTGTTAGGTGCTCCAGGCTCTTTGCGTAATTAATTGTACTCCAGGCTAATTATGTAAGTTTGTAATTTCTACTGTTTCCAGCCCTAAGTTATTTAATCCAGTAACACAGAAATCAATTTACTCATCTTATTTGTATGTAGCCCACCACTGTAAGGGTGAGCAAATTGATTCTATTAACTTAGTCATACTATCTGAAAATATATATTTAGTGGTTTTCAGAATTGGTCATTTTTATTTCCATGGGAAACAGCTTTATCAAATAAAGTACTTATGTATAAATTCTTTAACTTTTAAACTTAGAATGTCCACTTACTTGCTAAGTTACTTAGGTCTCTTTTCCCTCTTCATTGAGGTTATTTCATACATTTGTTACAAAATTATGTTATTTATCTACATTCCTACCTGAGATCCCACTACATACTAAATAAGGTTTTTAATTTGCATACTTTTAGGTTCATTCTTTGTGTTATACAATTCTGTAGGATTTGGAAATCAGTATTATGTATCCACCATCACAGTATCATAAGGAATAATTTCACTACCCAAAATATATCCCCCCCTATTTCATGGATTTGACATTCCTCTCCCCTGAGCTCATGGTAACCACTAAACTCTACTGTGTCTATACTTATGCCTTTTCCAGAGGGTCATATAAAAGTAATTATACGGCATTTTTCCTTTTCCAAATAGCTTTTTCACTTAGCAGTATGGCTTTTAGACTTATAAAGTATACCTCATGGTTGTTGTGATTTGCATTTCCCCAGTGACAAAAGGTGTTGAGCATCTTTTTACATTCTTACGGATATAACTATAGCTTTTTTTGTGAAATGGCTATTCTAATTTTGAATGGAATATTTGCCTTTTTATTTATTTATTTTATTTCAGCATATTACAGGGGTATAAATATTTAGGTTATGTATATTGCCTTTGCCCCACCCGAGTCAGAGCTTCAAGCATGTCCATCCCCCAGATAGTGCTCACGACACCCATTAGGTGTGTATATACACCCATCCCCCTCCCCTCTCCCATCTGCCCAACACCTGATGAATATTATTACTATATGTGCACTTAAGTATTGATAAGTTAACACCAATTTGATGGTGAGTACATGTGGTGCTTGTTTTTCCATTCTTGTGATACTTCACTTAGTAGAATGGGTTCCGGCTCTATCCAGGATAATACAAGAGGTGCTAGATCACCATTGGTTTTTGTGGCTGAGTAGCACTCCATGGTATACATATACCACATTTTATTGATCCTCTCATGTATTGATTGGCACTTGGGTTGTTTCCCCACCTTTGCAATTGTGAATTGTGCTGCTATAAACATTTTAGGGCAGATGTCTTTTTTATAGAATGTCTTTTGTTCTTTTGGGTTGATGCCCAGTAATGGGATTGGTGGATCAAATGGTAGTTGTACCTGTAGCTCTTTGAGGTATCTTCATATTACTTTCCACAGAGGTTGTACTAGTTTGCAGTCCTGCCTGCAGTGTGTGAGTATTCCTGTCTCTCCCCATCCACACCAACATTTATTGTTTTGGGACTTTTTAATAAAGGCCATTAACTAGATATAAGTGATATCTCATTGTGGTTTAGATTTACATTTCCCTACAGTAGTGAGGGGAGCAGAGAAAAAAATTATTAACAGTGTAATGTATCTGTTCTGTGCTGACTAATCATAAGGTGATTTATATGATCATCATCCACATGATATATAGGAAAAATGGAAATAAAAGGAGAGAAATATTATAGATTGAAGGATTGAATTTGAAATGCAGTTTACAGGGAGCATTACTAAGAATTGGACAAAAATTTTCAACATACAGTTTTCCTAAATCTTTAGAAAGACTTCAGTGGAACTTTCAAGGAACTCTTTACAATTTCCATCTTCCTCTTTAATTTATTTCTTAAATCATAGTTTCTGAAACTACTACTTCACATACAAAATAGGAATTCCAGTAGTCCATTAATAACTCTAATATCTCTAATAGGTAGAATGTAAATGGAATTAGTCACTTTATGCTAAAATATGTATAAACATGTTTTCTCAGTAGTAGAGCAGAATACTGCAGATAAGCCACCATGATTTAACACTGGGAAATGGGCAGTGACAGAAAAAGATAGTGTATTCAATTCATCCTATAGTATATATTTTCACATATTTCAAGTAGAGATGCATCTAAAAAACAATAGTGTTAAAACAACTATTGGGCAGAATGTGGTGGCTCAAGCCTGTAAACCTAGAACTTTGGGAGATCTGGGGGGAGAATTGCTAGACACCAGCAGTTCAAGACCAGCCTGAGCAAGGGCAAGACTCAGTCTCTACAAAAAGTAGAAAAATTAGCTGGGTGTGGTGGTGTGCACCTGCAGTCCCAGCTACTTGGGAGGCTGAGGCAGGAGGACCACTTGAGCCAAGGAGTTTGAGGTTGCAGTGAGCTATGATGACACCACTACACTCTAGCACAGGTGAGAGTGAGACCCTGTCTCACATAAAAACAACACAAAGCAAAACAAATCAAAACCCAACTATTGGTCAGAAGTATGTAAAAATGTGATTGTCCTCATGTTCATATACATGAAATTGGTCTAAGAATCTCTCATTGACATGTTTGGGTAATCTCCTTAGCATTATAACTTGCAGAAAGGGTGTTAGAAAGTTGGAAAGATAATCTCACAGGGTAGCATAGGAATCTCATAAGAAATGCAGTATAATCAATTATTCTGATTAGCACAGATAATGATAATATGGAAGAAATCATGGATAAGGTATGTTGAAAGTGATTTAGATAAGTTTTATCTGAGTTGGAGAAATTTAAGGAAAACCTTTGTCAATGTATTTTGCTTATATGTTCTCTCTCATGAAATCACAGGAGTGATACAAGACAAATATACCACACATGTATGAGTTCAAAAGAGTCTCAATAATTATGGTGTAAAAATTCTAAGTGCTAAGTATTTATTTAATTGTCAGTGGTTTAATTCTTTCAGTATGATATGTAAAGTAATGGTACATGTTACAATAGATCTAAATGATACATCTCACAGTTTATTAGAAAAAAGTTTCATAGTGAAGAGTGTAGACTAGTATTATATTACATGCTCTATGTTATTTCATAAAATCCACTCATCATCTCCACATCTCACGATTGCCACACCCATTGTCCAGTTCTGAATCTAATGCTCTATAGGTAGGAAAGGAATAGAATAGCCTTGAGTTTGACTCAGTCTCTCTCTAGAGTAATGGCTCATATGAATTCTGTAGAATATGTTTTTTTTACTCATATAATAATTTCTAGATCTAGATGCAGAAATCTTACCCTACCTACTCCTGATCATGAAGGTATTTTCCTAAGTGTGTTCTATATACTCTACTAAATATTTTTATAAATAGAGCTATGCTCCTCCTGAAATTGATTTTGTGTGTAACGTCAAGTCAAAGGATAGATTTTTTTTATTTTTTTCTTTATTGAACTGTAATTTACATATCATGTCTTTACTCCATTTTAAGTGTACAATTAAATGGTTATTAGTAAATTGACCAAGTTGTACAGCTATTCAGATAAATCAGTTTTAGAGGATTTCCTACCCCCTATTGAGACCCCTAATACCCATCCCCAAATACATTTCAAGCATGCCCCTCCCCTTCACAGTGCTCACCACATCTCTCAGATGTGGGTCTACCTCCCCCCCCAAATCCCTAGTGAACACCACCACCATTTGAGCACCATAGTGTTAATCAGTCAATATCAATTTAATGGCGAGTACACGTGGGGCCCATTCTTCAGGTCTTGTGTCACCTCACTTTGAATAATGGGCTTAAGCTTAATCCAGGATAATATAAGCGATGCTAGCTCAGTTGTTTCTTAAAATTGAGTAAAATTCCATTTTAAACATATACCAAATTTTAACAATCCACTCATGAATTGACGGGCACTTGGGTTGTTTCCACGACCTAGCAATAGTGAATTGTGCTGCCATAAACATTCGGGTACAGATGTCTTTATAATAGAATGTCTTATGCTCTTTTGGGTAGATGCCCCAGTTTGGTAATATTTTATTGAGAATTTTATATCTATGTTCATCAGGTATATTGGCCAGTAATTTCCTTTTCTTATAGAGTCCTTGACTGTCTTTGGTATCAGTGTAATCCTGATCTCATAAAATGAGTTTGAAATTATTCCCTCTTCTCAATTTTTTTTTAATTGGGGGAAAACTACAAAGCATTTACAGTACTATGTTTACAGTCACAATTTGCAGTGAGCTAACCTCCCAAAACATATCACCACTCAAGTTGACCCATCTTGCCACATTCAAAAATCCACTCTGTCAAAGTAGTCCATAGAGTACACACATAGTGCTCCAACTGTATCTACGCACAACCAACACTCCATTTTAAGTGCACGATTAAATGATGTTCAGTGAATTTACCAAGATGTACAATCACATGAATCAGTTTTCAAGGAATTCCTTTCCCCTATTTTTTTCAAGTGTTTAATCTTCCCATAACAATCTAAGAGGCTCTTTGAGGATAGTGAACATGGCTTTTAGGAATCTGTATCATTTTGGAGCCCAGAAAAGAGCTCTATGAACAGAGGTGACTTAAGAGATACTTACAATAAATAAATAAATCGTGATGAATGGTGAGGGATAGGTGAAGAATTAAAATTTATGGTGAGGCCAGGTGTAGTGGCTCACACCTGCAATCCTAGCACTTTGGGAGGTTGACGAGGGAGGATCACTTGAGGTCACGAGTTCAAGACCAGCCTGGGCAACACAGTGAGACTCTGTTGTTACAAAAAATAGAAATAGTAGCCAGGCATGGTGGCACATACCTGTAGTCCCAGCTACTCAGGAGGCTGAGGCAGGAGGATCACTTGAGCCCAGGAGCTCAAGGCTACAGTGAGCTATGATGCCATTGCACTCCAGCCTGGGCAACATAGCAAGACTCTGTCTGCAACACACACACATACACACACACAAATTTATAGTGACCTTAAAATAAACTCTGTGAAGTCCATCAGGAATATACTTAAGAGACACATAAGGAGACAGGGTTAAAGTGTTCTAGCTTGTAGATAGGTAGGAAAAAAAGAGGTTTTGTATATATTTGAATGTATTGCTGATTTTTATGAAATAAAGTTTTACTAATTCCTCTCTAATTTTTAGTTGCATGCTTCCCTATCACTGGGCACTGAAGGCCTTTGCATCATAGTCTTTTTGCTAGTATCAATCCAGAAGTCAGAGGTAACATGTCAATCTACATACAGAAGACACATCATGCTTCTCTCCAAGAATCTCGTCAAGGGTACCAAGTTAAAAGCAGTAACTGAATTTGGTCCCACCTACATAATGGCACAACCAAAATGGGGACATGACAACAATGTTATGCCATCCAGTGCATTCCCTGGGTGAACAACAGAGTCTGGTAGCAAGGTCCAGACTCAAGTTGGAGTCTACTTGGATAAGACATAGATATCACATTTAGTAACTAGAAATGCTCTATCAACACCCTCCCCTCCCCATATTACACTCGATTATCAAGTGGCAGAAAAAAATTCCCCGTAGGGAAGGCTTGGTCCCCTGTTAGTCTACAAGAGGCAAAGATCATAAAAAGTTCCACAGGGCAGGTCATCTGAGGAGAACAGGCAGTAACAACTTTGGGGGCAGTAGAGTTAGAAGGTAGGCATAGTTCTTCTAGTAAAGTTGAGAATACAGCCAGAAAATGCCCAACATTCTAATAGGAAAAAGTTGAGGAAAACACACGCAACAAAAACCTCTGATGCTCATTTTGAAGGCAGTAAAGCTGCCAGAAGACCGAGATACTTGTGAAAGGAGAAAACACAAAGAGAATTACAGTGATGGGGTGGGATCCAAAATGTCCCAGCTTGGCAGATGAGGATGGCCTGGTTCCAGATCATTACATACTTTGAAGAGGAAAGAACATGGGCTTTGGAATCATGTAGACCATGAGTTCTCAGTCTAGCTCGCCCAACTGCCACCTGTATGATAATGGGCAAGTCAACTAACTTCTCTTAGCTTTAGTTTCTGAAATGAAAAGTAACACATGCATATTAAGTGCTTAGCTTAGCTATTTCTGGCTAGTGAGAGATCTAAACGAGATCGCCTATTGCTGCTCTTAATAGATTTATTTCTATAGTTCTGTTCTTGCCCTTGATTTCCCTTACAACCATTAATACATATTTTGAGATGTGTGACCAGAATCCGAAGGTTCAGCTGTGCATTGAACCTTGCACTCACTCATGAACTTCAATAAACTGAGCCAACCTGACCTCACAGTGGCTAGTACCCTGGACAACTATCTTAGTTGGCAAAAGATTATTCCATATTTCATACCATTTTTGTTGAGAAAAGTATTTGAAGTAGGTGGGCTAAAGTAACTTTGCTTTAGGGTGATATGTGGCCAAATTATGGTGATGATTAATTTGTAAGTGCTTTGCAAATAATGACGGTAAGTAACATTTGCTTCTAATTTCTGGGCTCTACTCTTTTATGCTCTTCCCGAAACTTTGAGAATAGCTCATATGTACATAGAAAGTGTGTCTAAAGGAAACGAGGTTTTTTTTTTTTTTAATTTCTGACTGTATTACATCTAAATGAGCAGTACTCCCTGCAAAGGAGCTCCCCTGGGAAGCTATACAAACGCTGTAACAATCCTGCCACAGATCAAAACATTTTTGGAACTTCTCTATTGAAATTGCCTTATGATCCAGTTCATGAGCCATACAGGAAAGTCAGACTCATTAATTTATAGCCACACATAATTTTTCACCTCTGATACTATTACCCAGCTTGATCACTTATTTTGGCTCCGAATGGTTTTGCTGTTTCCAAAATAAAATCCGGTCTCAAAGTGTGAGTATTTGCCACTATACCTAGAGCATTTAGGAGAACATACCACATGTTCTGAAGGCAATTCCAAAAAGAATTCCAGAATTTCAGATAGCATTCTCCGTGGCAATAAGCTTGCAGAGGGCAGCTCTCCTCTGGACAACAAATTGTGGTGTTATTTGTTTTTGAGACTGTCCATTCAACAAATAGCTATCGAGTGCTAACTATTGTCAATTTGTTCTTTCATTCATTTGCTCAACAAGTACTTGGTGAGTCCCTACTATTTGATAGGCATTGGGCTGGGGACCCAGCAGTGAATGGGACAGACATGGCCACTTCATTCAGCTGGGAAGACAAACATCAAAGAGACTTACAGAGACTCCATCCAGTTCTCAAGACAAACATTAAACAAGAAATTGCAGTAAAGAGAGGTGTAATGGGAACATATTTCAGAGAGACTTAAGCTAGTCTATGGATTAGGGTAAACTTTCCTGAGGAAATGATTTTAAAGCTGAGATTTAAAAGTTGAATAGGAATACTCCGGGTAGAGGGAACACCATGTATAAAAGCTTGCGGGCAAGGGAGCGTGATGTCACACAAACTGGAAGAAGTTAGGTATGGCTAGAGCACTTGGAGGAACAGCAGAAGACTGGCAGAGGCCGGACCATTCAAGGGCTAACAAGCCATACCAGGGAGTTCAGACTACTTCAGTTACACATGCAGTAAAGAATGCATGTGAAACTCTGGTTGCAGAATGGTTTGGAGAAAAGAGACTGGAGGTAGGAAAACTATTTAGTAGGTTATTACAAAAATCTAGGAGAGGGCCAGGCACGGTGGCTCATGCCTGTAATCCCAGCAGGTTGGGAGGCCAAAGTGGGAGGATTACTCGAGCCCAAGAGTTCAAGACCAGCCTGAACATAGTGAGACCTCATTTCTACTAAAACAAACAAACAAACAAACAACAACAACAACAAAAAAACCCAAAAAGCATTAGCCAGGTGTGACGGTGCATACTTGTAGTCCCAGCTACTCTAGAAGCTGAGGCAAGAGGATCCCTTGAGCCCAGGAGTTTGAGGCTGCAGTGAGCTATGATGATGCCACCGCACTCTAGCCCAGGCAACAAAGAGAAACCTTGTCTCAAAAATAAATAAATAAGTTTTAAAATCTAGGAGAGGATGATGGCAGTAGAGATGGAGAGAAGTACATGGATCTGAGAAATGTTTGGGAGGTAGAAGCAACAGGACTTGAAGATGTATTGGATGTCAGAGATAAGGGACAGGGAAGAGTTAAGGATGATGATCAGGTTGCCAGTTTTGGGAATAAGGGGTGTGATGGTGCCTTTCAAGGAGCAGGATACGCTGGAGAAGGAGCTCTAGTCATCCAGTGGGGCAGAGACAGTTAGCACACTTGTGGATATGCCATGGTGGAGGTGCCGGCAGAGTATCCAAGTAGGTTAAATAGGTGGTTGGATATCCAAGTCTGTGTCTCAGAACGAGGATGGGACTTGAAACAATTCGCAACTCATCAGTAAGAGGAATGAATCAGATCACCTAAGGTGAGTGTGCAGAGTGAAAAGAATACAAGGCTGAGGACAGAGCCCTGATATACGCTAATATTTAAGAGCTGGGGAGAAGAAAAGATGACCACAAAGAAACTGGAGCAAGCCAGAGAGGAGGGAAGACGATCAGGAGACTATGATGGGGCAGAGGTCAAAGCAGAGAGCATTTCAAAAGACATCTGTCAACAGCGCCAAATGTTGCCAAGAGGTCAAGTAATGTTGGAATTAAGAAGTATTTAGAAAACTAAAAAGTATTTAGAGCATGTAAGTTACAGATGATCCAGGCAAAAGTACAACGGGAACTCTCTTATTTAATGTGCTATGAGTGGTACTTGGGAACTAATCAATGGGTCAGATCATTGATATACTGACTTAATTGGGGAATCTTTTTTTAAAATTTTCATTCTTTAACATGTTTTTTAACCTAAATGTAACCATACATTTATTTGCCAATCTTTTGATATAGGGCCTAAATCTTTGAGTCTGATTTGTTTATTAGAATTCAGCCTCAGTTTTCTCACATAAATCATATCTGCGACTATTTTGTCTATAATTCCCTGTTTTGGTTTATTTAAGGTAGATCAAGAATTTAAAGGTGCTCGTGAAGCAATTTGAGTGCAGAATCCTAAGGACTTACAATTCCCCCATCTTTTCTGGCTCACCTTAATTCGATGGAAAAATTTAAAGCCATTTTCCTTTCTTCAGTCTTTCCAAAGCATTCAACTTAATTTTCACAGAAACACCATTTTATTATTTCTATTTTATGTAATAATTATATGATTTATAAAATAATTGGTTAAATTATGCAATTATAGTAACAGGTATACCTGGCATACACAGGTTGAATAGACACAACTGACTCTTTGTAAGTCTACAGCCACCCAGTGAGAACAAAATCCACGTGTGTACGAGGCAGTAGCGTATTAGCTACAAGTGTTCGGTATACTGTAGGCATTGGTCAGTATGTTTTATAGAGTCGATGGGGAGTATCAGCTAACTTTCATTTTGCTGGTCAAATAGAAGTTAATTATGAGAGTTTTTACTTTAGTTATAGGGGATGGGTCGGAAGGAAGTTAGATTGCAGTGGGCTGATAAGAAATAGGAGTTGAAGAAATGGAAAGATTGAATTAGTTCACTCTTCCACGAAGTCTGACTGAGAGAGAAAGAGTGTGGTAGCTGAAGACATACCTACAGTTGTTGGACAGGTAAACACATATTCTTTAGAAAAGACTTGAGCAAGTTTAAATTCTAAAAGGAATAGTTAAATATAAAGAAAAAGGGGAAGATGATCAGTAAAGGCTCTGAGAAGTAAGCAGGAATGAAATCCATTGCACATGTAGAACAATTAATCTTGGATACTAGGAAAGGCATCTTTTCATTGTAACAAGAGAGAAGAAGAAAACTATAGATTTGGGTGCTGGTAGATTTTTAGGGTTGGTAGCACAAAGCCAAAGGCATTCATATCTGGTAACATTTATTTTTTCCTGAGAGGTTAGAGGAACTATCTGCTGAGAGTGAAGGGGAGGCAAGAGAGCTAAAGGTTTATGGATG